>SJYV01056329.1:1102287-1162690 GCA_006410875.1 Neotragus pygmaeus
GTGAAAAAATCTGCTTAAAGCTCAACATTCAGAAAATGAAGATCATGGCATCTGGTGCCATCACTTCATGGGAAATAGATGGGGAAACAGTGAACAGAGTGTCAGACTTTATTTTGGGGGGCTCGAAAATGACTGCAGATGGTGATTGCAGCCATGAAATTAAAAGACGCTTACTCTTTGGAAGGAAAGTTATGACCAACCTAGATAGCATATTCAAAAGCAGAGATATTACTTTGCCAACTAAGGTCTGTCTAGTCAAGGCTATAGTTTTTCCTGCGGTCATGTATGGATGTGAGAGTTGGACTGTGAAGAAGGCTGAGTGCCGAAGAATTGATGCTTTTGAACTGTGGTGTTGGAGAAGACTCTTGAGAGTCCCATTGACTGCAAGGAGATCCAACCAGTTCATTCTAAAGGAGATCGGTCCTGGGTGTTCATTGGAAGGGCCGATGCTAAAGCTGAAACTCCAGTACTTTGGCCACCTGATGCAAAGAACTGACTCACTAGAAAAGACCCTGATGCTGGCAAGAATTGAAGGTGGAGTGAGATGGGGATGACAGAGGATGAGATGGTTGGATGGCATCACCAACTCGATGGACGTGAGTTTGAGTGAACTCCAGGAGTTGTTGATGGACAGGGAGGCCTGGCGTGCTGCAATTCATGGGGTCGCAAAGAGTTGGACATGACTGAGTGACTGAACTGAACTGAACTGAGCATATTGAATTTGCTCCAGGGCATTTGAAAATGCACTGGAGTTAGGCGTTGGTAGTGCATTTTTTGTTTCTCATTCTTACCCTTCAACCAAAGACAAACATTGAACTCCTGTTGGGTGGATGCTGACCATCAATCAGCCTGGAAGCTGAGGACAGCTACACAGAATGGAGAGGTCATGGTTCATGTCTGAGAAGAGTGTAAATGGCAGAGACAGAAACTAAAAAAGGAAAGTGACTGAAACAGGTTAACACTCCCACAATACAGTCTGACCATTGTATTGATTAGAAATAACCTTTCCAGCAGATTGATTCAGGGGGCATTCTATCTCTTTGGAATACAAAAGCTTCAGTTTTCCTTTTGCCACCCATGTTTATCTGAGTCAATTGTCTTGCTAATTCATTAGGTGATTTTGATTAAGTTTATGAGTTAAATTTTAGCCACACACATTTCGGTGATTCTCACAATATTTGAAACCTTTTCATTATTATTATAGTTGTGATGATCTGTGATCCATGATCTTGGATATTACTACAATGACTCTCTGAAGGCTCAGATGATGGTTAGCAATTTTTGGTAATAGAATATTTTTAAATTAAGGTCTCTGCATTTTTAAAGCATAATGCTACTGCCCGTGTATTAGACTACAATATAATGTAAGCATAACTTTTATATGTACTGGGAACCAAAAAGATTCATGTAACTCACTTTATTGACACATTCCCTTTATTTCTGTGGTCTGGATCTGAAGGCACAATATCTTCAAGGTTTGCCTGTATTACTTTGCAAATGACCATGACTTCTGTTGTGTTCATACTCTCTCTCTTGCCATCTCCTTTGCTTGCTTGATGAAGCCAGCCACCATATTGCACGCTGCCATGTGAGGAAGCAAGGAATAGAGTAAGGCCTCTGGCCACAGCTCATGGGGAACCAAAACTCTCAGTCCAACATCCCGGGAGGAAATGCCTCCTGCCATCAACCTCTTGAGTGACCGAGGGCAGTATCTTCCCCAGTCAAGTCCTCAGCTGACCACAGCCACTCCCAACACTGGGACTGCAGCCTGGGAGAGTCTCTAACAGCAGAAGACTAACAGAAACTGCACCTGGATGCCTGACCCCTAGAAACTGTGAAATGCTGAGTGTTGTTTCAAGTCACTGAGTTTGGGAGGGATTTGTTAAGTAGCAGTAGATAACTAATTTGGCACATTTAGTAGTTGACCTCTGATATCGCTTCCAGACCTATAGGGTTCTATAAGTTTTCAAGGGTTAAAAAAAAATGAAACCCAAAGGTATTGACTATATTGATTTCTAAGCTGTGTTTTTTCTTTTCTTTCTTCTCTTTTCTTATTAAGCCTAATAAATAGTTGTGCTATCTGTTGGGATTCATTTTTCCTTGTATTCAGGCTTGTCAGCTGGCTGAAACCTTATTAGGCTGGCCAGAAAAAGTGAACTAATTCAGGCAAGAGTCTTTGGAAATCCTAGAAAGTCCAACAGGAAAAGGAAAATACCATCTGGTTCTTAATGCAGTGTGCCTTGCATGTGAAGTAAGAGCGATCGGAGCTCAAATAAAGAGAGTGCTGAGGTGTCATTGATTGCTCTGGGTCTGAGCAGTGCTTTCTAATCCAATCTATTATTTTCACCTTTAGCATTAGGGCCCTTCAGCGCCGGTACTGAATGGTTCCTGAAGTCATCTATTCGAGTTGCTGCCACAATCGCTTTCTGCATAGATACATTTGTGACTTAACTGCTCTTGGTTCAATAAAAGAATTACAGTGCTTTATTGTGACTTGAGGAAGCCCCGGCAAGGTTTTGCCACTGCAGTTCCAAAGATCTATTACTCTGCCAGTCCAGCCCACAGCGTTAATGTTTTATATTAAGATTTCTAGTCTTTATTCCTAGAAACAGAGAGGCAATTGACATGCTAATGCCTGATGTTGTTGAAAGAAATAGAAGATGTGGTTTGAAATTTAGGTGATTTAAATAAAAGAAAAATCTCAGCACAGTGAACCCAATTGACCCCCTTTCCCCACGGGGGCGGACTTCACAATGCTTGAGCATTGGTGCATTTTAAACCAACAAAATGGTCTAGAAGACAGACCCTATGGAGCTCAATCGTGTGAAAGAGATCATCCTGTGCTCTCAGCACATCAGGTACTTAGACTCCGTTAGGAACAGGCACAACTGCCTGTTGATGCTTCTAAATAGTGTTCTGATTGTGAGTGGCAGTCTGTCTTGGGGGTGGGTGGAGAGGGAACGAGAGACATGAAGGGAAACGTGCTCAGGACAGTGCGGCTGTGACCTTAGTGTCACCCGAGTGGCCTGGTGTCATGGATTTCTTCGGCTGTTGAGTATGTGCTCAGTATGGTGGGTCTTACAGTTCTCGTCCAAAAAAGTATCCATCTGTAGGACATCCCTAGTGGACCAGTGGTTAAGCCTCTGTGCTTCCAGTTCTGGGGGCACAGGTTCAGCCCCTGAACTCAGTCCCAGGGAACTAAGATCCTACATGCTGTGCAGACCAAAAAAAAAATTTTTTTTCCAAAGGTTTCCATTCACAAAGATTTTCACAAAATAGGTTATATCTCCCATAACATACCAAAGATCTCAGGGTATAACTGAGGAAACAGAAACCCAGAGGTTAAATCTTTTTTCTTTTTAACTGGGATAAAATACGTGGAACATGAAATTGGCAGTTTTAGCCANTTTCTCAAGAGGCAGGTCAAGTGGTCCGGTATTCCCATCTCTTTCAGAATGTTCCCTTGGTATTTCTAATTTTCTTGAAGAGATCTCTAGTCTTTCCCATTCTATTGTTTTCCTCTATTTCTTTGCACTGATCACTAAGGAAGGCTTTCTTATCTCTCCTTGCTATTCTTTGGAACTCTGCACTCAGATGCTTATATCTCTCCTTTTCTCCTTTGCTTTTTGCTTCTCTTCTTTTCACTGCTATTTGATATATTCACTTAGCAATTATAAGTTGTACTTATGTATTATATTAAGGAAGCTCTTGTTTTATTTGCTCTCCATCTATGACACAACTATATTTTCTCTTTTAAAAGCACTTCTTAAATAGTTAGGATAAACTTAGAAATCCTTATATTCAACTACAGACACACTAGAGCATTGGACTGTGAATTAGTGTACTCAGAGTGTCATAATAAAATACCATAAAATGGGTGGCTTAAACAATAGATAAGGAGGCTAGAGGTTTCAGATCAAAGTTCTGGCTGATTCAGATTCAGGTGAGCATCTTCCTGGCATTGCAGATCGCCACATTCTCTCTAGGTCCTCACATGGCCTTTTCTTGTTAAGCACATGTTTATGGGTAGAAAGTGGACTCTGGTGCCAATTCTCATAAGAACACTAATCCTCTTGGATCAGGGCCCTGCTCTTATGACTTAATTTAACTTTACTTCCTTAGGGACCCCATTTTCAAATTCAGCCACACTGAGGGTTAGGGCTTTAACATAGTGAATCTGCGGGGAGATGCAAACATTCAGTCTGTAGTATTCTGCTCCTTGCTCCCCAAATCCATGTCTTTCTCAACGTGCAAAATACATTCACTCCATCCCAAAGCCCCCAAAGTCTTAACTCATTACTGGATCAACTCCAAAGTCTAAACCTAAAATCTCACCTAAAGATCACCTAAACCAGATATGGGGGAGACTTGAGGTAAGATTCATCCTGAGGCAGAATTTCCCCTTTCTAATATTGCCATTGAGAGTGAATTGTCCCAAATTCACATGTGAAAGCCCTAACCCCCAATACGATTATATTTGTAGACATGGCTCTGAGGAGGTAATTAAGTTTAAATAAGGTCAAAAAAGTGAGGTCCTAGTCCAGTAGGATTGGTGGCCTAATAAGAAGAGGAAGGGAGATACTCCTGTTGTTTAAGCTACCCAGCCCATGATGCTTGGTTACGGCAGCTCACACAGACTGACCCAGTACCCCCTGCTGCTCTGCCTCTCTGCTCCTTTGCATGTAACCTTAGTTTCTTCTCTAGAGGCGTTTAGGATCTATTGTTTCTAATGTTCTGAAAAATGATAATGCATCTTAATGTGAGTCATTAAAAAATATGAACTTTTCAATCTGGAGATTCAGCTTCATTTATTTCAGTTTTGGAAGTTTTCTCTTGTATTATTATATCTTGATGTGAGTCATTAAGAAATATGAACTTAGTTCAATTCAGTCACTCAGTTGTGTCCAACTCTTTGTGACCCCATGAATCCCAGTACGCCAGGCCTCCCTGTCCATCACCAACTCCCGGAGTTCACCCAAACTCATGTCCATCAAGTCGGTGATGCCGTCCTGCCATCTCATCCTCTGTCGTCCCCTTCTCCTCTTACCCCCAATCCCTGGCAGCATCAGGGTCTTTTCCAATGAGTCAGATCTTCGCATGAGGTGGCCAAAGTATTGGAGCTTCAGTATCAGTCCTTCCAATGAACACCCAGGACTGGTCTTCCTTTAGGATGGACTGGTTGAATCTTCATACAGTCCAAGGGACTTCTCGAGAGTCTTATTTTCAATTTGGAGATTCAGCTTCATTTATTTCAGTTTTGGAATTTTCCCCTTGTATATCTCCCTAATATTTCCTCTGCTTTCTTCTTTTGGAATTTCTATTATTTGGGTATTGGACATTACTGTTCAACCCTTAGTTTTCTTGCCTTTTTCTTCCTATTCTCCATTTTTATCATTTTTTAAAAAGTCTTTCCTATCTTGTAATTGTATTATTAAAGTTGTAAGTCTGGCTCTCATATTTTTCAGCTTCCAAGGGCTCTTAAATGCTGATTATTATGATTATTCAGTTCAGTTGAGTCGCTCAGTCGTGTCCGACTCTTTGCGACCCCATGAATCGCAGCACGATATCTTACTCTTGTTTCATGAATGTAATGTCTAAGTTTTCTTTGACTTTCTGTGTCATTTTTATTTCCTGAGTTTTTTGGCAGGGAGGGCAGTTATACGTTTATAGTTTTCTCCATTTTGGAAGTTTTCCTCAATAAAGGCTGAGAAGGAGGCAAGAGTCAACTTGTTTCCTATACAGATTTCCAAACAATGTCCCTGTATTTATCTCATATGTATGTCCTTCAGGCTGAAACTGTCTCCAGTATGCTTTTCTGGGTTTCTGAGATGCAAAGTAGCTGATTTCTCAGCATTGTCATCTCTGCCAACTCTTCAATTTGAATCTTCCTTTATCTGCAAAGTATTTACTGTTCCTTCCTTTTCTTTCTATCTTTATGTGTTGTTGTTTCCATTACAGTTATCTTTGGTTTCATTAAACATAAACTTTGTGTTTCTACATCCTTGTTGTTTTGAGGGGGTCTGAGGGGTTCTTTTCAAGAAAAGGGGGCCACAGACATGTTTACCATCTAGATCCAAAAGCACTTCAGACCATTTGAGAATGTTTTGCTAGTTCCCTGGTGGGAGGGCCAGACATTTTGAGCCCCTTGTGAAGATAATGGACTTTAAAGCCAGAAGGGGGCCTTTGTGTGTCCCACAGAGGATCAGTGATGTAGAAGAAAATTGGAAAAAATTCAAATCCCATCAAGGATTTTTCTGAAATGCAGAAAATGGATAAACGGTCTATTTGAATTATGGAATTTCCTGTTTGATAATGCCCATTGCTTGTAACTGGTTGGTCAAAATTAGATTTCACAGAAACACGTTTTGATTACAATGTTAGAATTCTACAGCAAGACATGCAATGTGATTTGAAGTCCTCAAACTCCCTAACTGTCAAACTGAATTTTTGTAAGCCATACTTGTTCAGCCTTTAGAAAAGCAGAAAAACTTGACAGTGCTCTTCTGGCCAGAGTGAAGCAGAGTGGGAATAACCATGTCATATTTAAAGTGGGGATGGTAAAATACTGCCATTCTTTTCAAAATAATCGAGGTGAGGATTAACTTTCCCAGTGACTGAGGAGAAAGATCCAGGACTTGACTTCGGGCTTCTCCAAGGTACAGAATGGTTTTGTGGTTCCTGCTCTCAAGGATATTGAAGGAATAATATTTTTTAAAAAGGCTTAGTCATTCTGTGTGTGTCATTTACCGTCTATATGGTTTGCTTTAGCAAGACTTCTGCAAATTGTGGGGAAAGGATTTAAAACAGTTCTCTGGCTTATAAGAGAAATGAGCCCGCAATTCCTGGCTCAGAGTTCCTTGTGGGAGTCCTGGTGTAAAATGATCTTTTACATGCCTGGTTGGAACTATGAGTCTAATGACATCTGCATTAAAAGAAAAAAAACAAAAAACAAAAAACTGTTTTTCATGTTGAACTAAAAATTTCTGTTTCAGCCTTTTTTTAGTACAAAGTAGATGGATTCATTGTATATACATGTTAGTACACAGAGAAGAATTGTCAACAGATTTAGAATACATATTTGAGGAGATCCTGTGGTGATGACTGTGTAACTATTTTGGAATTGGGGTTCTCGACTTTTTTCCCAAACAGTGTTGTGTGTTAAAGGAAAATTCTCCCAGGTTACAGGTGCATATGGCCAAGTCGAATTTTGCCTATAGGCAGGACCCTCTCGTGTGATTTTAGGCAGTCAGAAAACGTCCCTACCTCTCCAAACAGCTTATGATATTATTGCCCTCTGATAGACTCTCTTGTTCTACTTCTATAAATCCTGTGTCTATTTCAGCACCTTTGGGAGAAGTAGCACATTTCCAAAGGCACGCATGTCCCAGACCCGGTGGTGAATTTGCTTCTCAGCATGGACTTGAGAGGAGGAGCTAGAAATGCCCATAAAATAGAAAGCAAGGAGGGCTTGGTTAAAAGGATTTTGTAGCGAGACAGACTGTGATTTGAGGAGGATTTGTAGCGAGAATGTGATTTGAAAACCACAAACTACTTAGCTGTCAGACTCAACTGTTACAAGTCCAAAGCCAGAAAGGTGGCAGAGCCTAATTAAGGCAAGCTTCCTTACTTTTCAGTTTCACTGAGAGCAAGTCCTGCAGATGGACCGGGAACCAGAAGCTTCCGTGTCCTGCGTGGTGAAAAGGCAGGATGACACAGAGAAGCAGATGGGCCCTAGGAATGTGGTTTCTTGGACCATCAGGTGAACTCCGGGCTGGAGGATGGAACGCTTGTTTCTCCACCACCTGCCCGAAACAAGTTCCTAGGCATATCTGGCCTAATAAACAGTATTCCTCATCTTGACAGCATATTAGCTCCAGTGGGGAAAAAAGGGGATTTCACTCCTAGAAGTATTTGCTTACAAAGAGTTTCTAACACTTCGTAAAGTATAACTATTTGAGTTGGCCAAAAAATTATTTTGGATTTTTTCCCCAGCCCATCTTAAAAAAAACCTGAAAGAACTTTTTGGCCAACTCAATATCTCTTTGAGAGAGTACAACTGACAGAGAGGGGAAAAAAAATCCTAGCTTCCCTAAAAGGAAGTGAAGATGGTTGTTACAAGTAATACTTTAGTGGCAGATTCCCAAATTTCTTTGTAATACAGGAGAAAAGACTCTGGGTCATGACCTTCTCCAGGTTAAAAAATGCTCTTTGACTCTTCTCTACCCACAGCAGTTATTCTTTATCTCTGTGAGAATTCTTTTAAAAAGCTCTTCCCAGGAAAATGTGTGCACACATGCACACACTTACACTCTTTAATTATAACTCTTAGGCAACTTTAACATTTTCACATGAGAAGCTACAACCTACAGAAAAAGTCCAGTTTCCAAAGCTGTCCTTTTGTTTATTTATCAGCCTGGTCCTTCCAGTCATCATATCCACGTCGGGCAGAGATGTCTGGCTGGCCTAACTCAGTTGCCCTGCCCCTCTGGGCTGCTGGCTCCTGTGGCTGCCCATGTCTCCATGTGACTTAGACTCCATGGTCTAAGGTTGACCAGCCCTTCTTAAGGGCATCTAGTCTGCTTGGGTTGCCATAGAAGATACCATAGACTGGGTGGCTTAAGCAACATACATTTATTTCTCACAGTCTGAAGGCTGGAAGTCTGAGAGCAGATTGCCCTCTGGGTTCTGGTGACAGCTATAGAGTTCTCTTCCTGGCTGGCAGATGGCTACCTCCTCACTCTGTGCTCATGCGGTGGAGAGAAAGGGGGCTCTGGTCAAACCTTTTTCTTGTAAAGATAGTGCTCCCATCATGGAGGTCCCATACTCATGACTTCCTGAAGGCCCCATCCCCAGACAGCATCACATTGGGGGTTGGGCTTCAACAAAGAAATTGGGGGAGGGACACAAGTGTTTAGTGTTTATAACATTTTCTCCTCTCTGACTGTAGTTTGAAACAGGGTAAGAAGTGACTTCCAAGGAAAAAGACAAGAGTACACCCGAAGCATTGTAAATCAAATATATTTTCAATAAAATAAAATTCTCTAACTCAGAAAAAGTAATAAAGTCCGTTTGGTCTTAAAAAATGAAAAAGAGGATTAGGGGCAGAGGTGAAAGAGGATTAGGAGTGAGGAACCTGAGGTCTTCAGATTTGCATTCACCTATTATTTCCAGTGTTTGTAACTTGAGCTTTAGAGACCCTTTCCTGACACTTGTCTAAACACTCTGATGCACATTTTAACTTTCACACTGAAGCATCTTCTCAGTTGAGAGGGGAGGTTTTCTTGGAAAATGTTGGGCTTCATTTTGAAACAAATGGTGTCTATAATTGAAATAGAGATTAAATTATCCTCCTCCAGATTCTATAGACCTTCTTTTTCCTAGAAGGATCACATACAAATTTCATGCATCCCCTGGCAAAATTATGGCTGGAGACAAGAGTCTGCCATTGAGGACAAAAATGTAGTCTCTAAAGAGTTCCATCCTTGACCTCAACAGAAATAGAGTGTTTCCATGTGGTCGCCTCTTGGACGAAGGTCAAGATGAGCAGAGACCACCAAGCACATTTCAAGAAGGATATTACATTTCACTGGAGCCAGTGGCTCAGAAGTGAGTTATTAGAGTTTTGTTTACTATACCCTCTGGCTGTATCCTTAATTAGGTGGAACTGATAAGCTTGATAAATTTTGAACTATTGCTTTCTGTTTGCCAATAACAAAATATTACTGTGTAGGATGTTAGTTATTTTCCGCATCAAACCCCTTCTATTTTCCTGAAAATATCATTAGTTTCCATTTCAATAGGCCTTTTGTTTAGAGGGAGAAGAATGTCCTTTTTACCTTTTTTAATTAAAGCACCTCTGTGACTAGTATACAGTTTCTTTAGACTTTACCCTGACCCCAATTCTCTACTTCCTTCTCTTCGGGGCTCCAAGGTTTCACTCTCTCAAGTAATAATTAGATCAAAGAAAGGATTCAGGCACAGGTTACTTCTCCCCAGTTCTCACACGTATCTTCGCTTATAATTTTTCTTTCTTCTTCCTTTCTCTCCTTCCTTCTCTCCGTTCCTCCCTTCTCCCTCCTCTCTCTTCCTTCCTTCCTTTCTTTCTCCTTCAACTGTGAATTAAGCGGACCCTACTGTATAGGTATAGGAACCTTATACCTATAAACATTATATTTCTATTATAAACTGATAAAAAGATATATAGACAGTATTTTAAGGAACCCCAAACCACTGGGGTAACAGCAAGAACAAGAACAACAACAAAACATAGAAAGCAACTGTGTGCTTGTTTACAAATCAATTGCATACATAAATTTACACATACAATTACACTGATATGACATGTTGGAATATTTCCTTAGTGATGTCTCAAAACTATAATTATAATCTTAATGAAGCATTTCATCAAGTTTTAACAGGTCCAAGAATAATTATTTTACTGTTCTGTTTGGGATGCAAAGTTAGAAGCCTAAGAGTTCAATTAATTATCTTAGAGTCAAAAGAGTTTGAAAGTAGAAGGATTCTTTTCCAGGGTAGTGTTTAATATAGATTTAAGTCTGGGTTCAGTCTCTGCAGGCCAGAAAGATATCCTCTTGCTAACCCTGTCATTCAAATACATCTAGGAAGAATAGTCCAAGTAATCACACCTAGGAAATGAATCAGCTTATTGAGAGGTGAAGGGAAACACCTGGATTTTAGAAATGAACAGCAAGCTCAGCAAATGAGGTTGCCAAGAATATCTGTGGGAAGGAGTAAATCAGCAAGTATTCAAAGATGAGGTTCATAAGTTGTTGCAAGTTACCCTCAATACAGAAGAATGTGAAACAATAGGCTAAAATGCTCTTTCACCTTATACAGAAAGATTGCCTCTAGGAAGAGGCTATTTAGGAAGATGGCGCTTGAATCATTTTTGAAAAACTTTCTTCTTTTCTGACTTATATCAAAAATGAGACTTCTAGACAGCCTTTTGTTTCAGGATGTTTTCTTCAGTTGGTTACTAACATGTTTTTTTGTGGCTGGGCAAATTTGAAAGAAGTAAAAGAGAAGGTTGAGGTAGAGAATATGGGAAGAAAATAAAACTAAGGGCTGGAAGTGGCAAATATATGGGTAAATATAAAAGACTGTAAATGTATTTTTTTTATAGCACTGTACTGGTGTGTTTATAATATATATACACATGATATGTGTGGCAGTAATAACATACAGAAAGATGAAGGAAATGAAGATATACTGAAGCAAAATTTCTGTATTTTACCAGAATTAAACTGAAGTATATTGTTATAATTTAAGATGCATAGTGTAATCCCTAGAGCAACCACTATGAAAATAGCTTTTAAAAAGAGCTTAAAAAGAGGAATTAATATGGCACATTAGAAAATATCTATTTAACACAAAATAAAGTAGTAAAAGAGAAATAAACAAAGAAGACTTGAAATATGGAAAACAGTGAAACAACAAATATAAATCCAACCAGATCGATGATTACATTAAATCTGAGTAAACAAAACATTCCAATTAAAAGGTAGAGATTGCTAGAATGGATTAAAGAACAAAAGCTGACAATATTCTGTCTACAACAAATACATTTTAGAGTCAAAGGCACAAATAGATTGAATGTAAAATGGTAGAAAAAGATATACTAGGCAAATAATAATCATAAGAGAGTTTGACCATATTACTATAAGACAAATAGTCCTTAATAAAAAATTATTATCAGAGACAAAGAGGGACATTTTATAATGATAGAAGAATCAGTACATGAAAAAGATATGACAATGTAAGTGTACGCATATGTATATAACAACAGTACTCCAAGATATATGACTGAAAACACAAAGGAAAAGATGTCAAATTGAATAATCATAGATTTTAATGCTCTTCTTTCAATAATTAATAGAATAAACAGAGCATGCTCAAAGATATAGAAGATTTGACTAACACTATCAAACTTAAATGACCTAATGACATTTATGGAACACTCCACCCAATGACAGTAATTAATATATATTATTTTCAAATATAAAAGGAATATTTTCCAGGATAGACCATATATTATGTCATAAGAATAAAGGGATTAGAACTATTCAACCCTAATGGAATTAAAGTAGAAATCATTAACAGGAAGAAATTTAGCAATTTCCTGTTATTTGGGAATTAACAGAATTACAAACAACACATGGATCTAAGAAGACATCAAAAGGGAAGTATTTTGAACTGAGTGAAAATTAAAACATAACATACCAATAGTTATGAACACAGCTAAAATAGTACATGGAAGGAAATTTGCAGATTTAAATACCTATATTAGAAAAGCGGTTCTTAGAATAAATCATCTAAGCTTCTACTATAAACCAGCTAAAGAGGAGCAAATTGAACCCAAAGTAGGCAGAAGGAAAGAAATATAAAGGGTAGAGCTCAATGAAATGGAGAGCAAAAACACAATAAAGAAATCCAGAGAAATCAAAGTTGCTTCTTTGAAGAGATGAAGGAAATTGGTAAACTTTTACCTACCCTGACCAGGAATAAAAGAGGAAAGACACAAACCATTAAAACCAGGAATGAAAGAAAGGACATCACTGACCCTACAGAAATGGAAAGAATTATAAATGGAATATTATACAACTTTATGCTAATAAACTAGACAACTTAAAAGATGGACAGATTCCCAGACAGGCATTAATTACCAAAATTAAGAAGAAAGTAGAGAATCTGAATAGAAAGATAAGAAGTAAGAGGAAACTAAAGTAGTAACTAAAAATCTTCCTACAAATAAAGTCGCCCCAGTCCCAAGTGGTGAATTCTATCATTTATTTAAAGATGAAATAATACCATTTCTAGATGATGCTTTCAGAAAGTAGAAGAGAAGGGAACACTTCCCAGTTCATTCTTTGAAGCCATTATCACCTTGATAACAAAGCCAATCAAAGACATCATAGATGCAAAAATCTTTTTAAACATGTTAGCAAACCGAATCTAGCAACATCTGAAAAAAATAATGATGTGTCATTGCCAGGTAAGATTCATGTCTGAAATGCAAGGTTGGTGTAACATCTGAAAATCAATCAACATACCATATTAGTGGCTTCCCTCGTAGCTCAGTTGGTAAAGAATCCGCCTGCAAAGTGGGAAACCTAGGTTCGATCCCTAGGTTGGAAATATTCCCCTGGAGAAGGGAAAGGCTACCCACTCCAGTATTCTGGCCTAGAGAATTCCATGGACTGTATAGTCCATAGGGTCGCAAAGAGTGGGACATGACTGAGCAACTTTCACTTTCACCATATTAATACATAAAGGACCAACTTCCTTACATGATTAATGATAATCACTAAATGCAAAAAAGGCCATTAGCAAATCCATCTCCCAATCATTATAAAAACTCAAAAAATTAAAAGGAACTTCCTTAACTTAAAAAAGGGTAGGTATGAAAAATCTATAGTTAATGTAATACTTAGTAGTGAACTGAATGCTTTCACCATGCCTATTCAACACATACCAAAGGGTCTAGCTAGTGAAATAAAGCAATAAAAAAAAAATCAGTGGCGTCTAAATCAGAAAGAAAGGAGTAAACTGTCTTTGTGTGCAGAAACCGAATCCAATAGAAAAAATCTTAAGGAAATTACACAAAAGCTGCTAAAACTAATCAAGAGTATTTAGCAGGATTCCAAGATAAGAGAGTCAGACACAACTTAGACACAACTGTTGAACAACAACAAGATGAAAGATCAGTATACACAAATCAATTGTTTTTTCTATGTATTAGAAATATATAACTAAAAAATGAAATTAGGAAACAATTCCATTGATAATAGCTTCCAAAAGAAATACTTCAGAAAAAGTTAGCAAAAGAGCATGTCTCTAAAACTTAAAATTGTAAAACATTGATGTCAGGAATTTAAGACGATCAAAATAAGTAGGAAGACATCCCATGGTCATGAATCAGAACACTCAATATTGTCAAGATGACAGTTCTCCCCCAAAGTGATCTATAGATTAAACACTATCTGTATCAAAATCCTATCAGTTTTTTCTTCTGGGGGGTTGGAATTGGCAAACTAATCTTTCTTGTATATAAAAATGTAAAAGACCAAGAATAGCCAAAACACTTCTGAAAAAGAAGTTGGACAACTTACACTATCCAATTCTAAAACTCACTGTAGAGGCATAGTAGCTAAGACTGTAGCCTTGGCATAGGATGAACATATAGATCAGTGGAACAAAATTTAGCATCTAGAAATAAACTTTTACATTTACAGTCTTTTTTGACGAGAGTGCAAAGCAGATCAGTGGGAGAAAAAACAATCATTTCAACAGATGGTTTTGGAACAATTAGCAACTTTTTTTCCTTAAGTAAAAAAGGAATTTCCACCTAGACCTTATACTATACACAAAAAATAAAATAAAATAGATTACAGATTCAGATGTAAGAGCTAATGCCCTAGAGGTAAATTGAGGGGAAAATCTTTGCGATCTTGGGTTAGCCAGTGGTTTCTTAGGCACCAAAGTTACCTTCCATTTAAAAATGTTGCTAAATCAGACTTCATCAAAATTAAAAATGTTTGCCCTCCAAAAGACACAAGAAAATAAAAAGCCATGTCACAGACCAAGAGATAATGCTTGCAAATCTAATAGAAGACTTCTATCCAGAACACACACACACACGATATCTATCTTATAGATAGATATCTAATACCTTACAAAATATCTTATATAAATCTGAAGTATTTTATAAGTATGTCTTATATATATGTCTCACTGTGAATCATATATGTGTGTATATAATGGAGGGCATATAGATGGAGTATATTATTTTAAACTCTTACTATTAAATAATAAGGAGATTCCCAAGGATCACAGAGGTAAAGAATTCGCCTGCCAGTGCAGTAGATGCAAGAGACACCAGTTTGATCCCTGGATCAGGAAGATCCCCTGGAGTTGGGAGATGGGGGAAATAGGGTGATGTGGGTCAAAAGGTATGAACTTCTCATTGAAGGATGAATAAGCTCTGAGGATCTAATATACAGTATGATGACTATCCTTAATACTGTACTGTATACTTGAAAGTTGCTAAGCGATTGTAATTACATATATGTGATGTGATAGAGGGGTTAGCTAATGCTATGGCAAGTGTATCAGCATATTGTACACCTTAAACTTACACAGTGTTGTATGTCGGTCATATCTCAATACACCTGGGGAAAAGTGTTCAAATCTCCTTTATCTCTTAGTTGGTTTTTAAAACCTTTGACATATCTGGAGTTTGTTCTGGCATCAACCCTTAACACTGCAGTAAGTGGTACAGTTGGCTAAGTTTCCAAAAGCATTGTGTAATTGGGTAATTGGTACCGATGCTGATGACATATATTTAATTCTAAAAGTAAATTTTTGTGCAGAATATTTATCATCTACCTCCAATATATTATGAATTCCACTGTGGTTTTTAGAGATAACCTTTTGCAGTTTTTGTGGGAGAATGTATTTAGTGGGCAATAGGAGAATTAACTCTGTAGACTGTAACTGTTATCTCGTCCTTCACTGAATCGGTGTGGGCTAGCCAGGAAAAGATGTGTTGTCACGAACAAGAGTAATTGGCCTTTCTCTATGACTGCTTAATGGGATCTTACATTAATGTGTATTAATGTATCCAAATTAGTGTCAGTTTTTAAAGCAGTGCGAGTTTAGAAACTGAACCAAAGGAATGCTATTACTTTTGTTTTATAAAAGGAAACTGAACAGAAGGTTGATTATCATGTGGCTGGTTTGCATGTGTTTTAATTATATTTTGTGTGGCCCATAACCTCAGGAATAATGAGATTCTAGGAGGATTCCATTCGAATCTTGGTGATGATTTGAATGGATGAAATATATACATAAATTCTCTGCCTTGCCCCTCTGTCACCCCAACACATGCAAACATATCATTTAACAAAAAAGTCATATCTGATTTCTAAAAAAATACACATGCTAGAAGTTCCATCCCAATGGCTTCTACCATCTAATCACTCTGAGACTAAAAACTTATTAAAACAATGTTGGTCAAATGTTTCTGTTGCTCAAACCAGTTTTGACTTTAAAAAATAAATACAGCTAGAACTTGTCTCAGATTTTTTAAATAGTAAAGTTGACGAACCTTTGCCCTAGGAGGGTGGCTTGTTTGAAAACAATGGATTCTTTTGCGGTCAAATTTGATGATTTTGATGGTTTATCAGGTTGGAAAATATAATTTTTAACTGAAAATAGTATATCCTGATTAAGTATTGAGATCTTTACTTATATGATTTATAAACTCTTTTAAGGAATGGAAGTAGCTGTTGATTTCTTTTATGGAGATGAATTTTCTAGTTATGTGGAATGGAAGAAACCTTTTAGTCCAGCAGTTATCATATAATTCTTGGGAACCATAAAAATCATGGTGTCAAACTGAGTTGAAAGTTAGATACTATGATTATATTTTCAGAATTCTTAAACAACTCTGGAGGATCATAGCTCCTCGGCTATACTGTTGTCGTTCGTCACTCATCCTGTCTGTCTCTTTGTGACTCCATGGACTGCAGCGCAACAGGCTTCCCTGTCCTTCACTGTCTCCGGGGTGTGCTCAAGCTCATGTCCATTGGCCACCCAACCTTCTCTTCCTCTGCAGTCCCCTTCTCTTCCTGCCCTCAAGCTTTTCCAGGATCAGGTTCTTTTCCAGTGAGTCGGCTCTTCATATCAGGTGGCCAAAGTGTTGGAGCTTCAGTATCAGTCCTTCCAATGAATATTCAGCGTTGATTTCCTTTAGGACTGACTGGTTTGATCTCCTTGCTATCCAAAGGACTCTCAAGAGTCTTCTCCAACACCACAGCTTGAAAACATCATTTCTTTGGTGCTCAGCCTTCTTTATAGTCCAGCTCTCACATCCATACGTGACTATGGGAAAAACCATAGCTTTGACTAGATGACCTTCTTCAACTATACACATAAAGCTAAAGCTCCTCTCCCCTCCCCCTCCCCGGCAATCCATCTTCTATTTGATATCAAGGGTAATCTTTTTTTCAGTATTTATTTATTTGGCTGTGCCAGGTCTTAGTTGCAGCACATGGGATCTTTTTTTTTTTTCTTTTTTTAGTTGTAGTATGTAGGATATAGTTCCCTGACCAGGGATTGAACCTAGATCCCCTGCATTGGGAATGTGGAGTCTTAGCCACTGGGTATTCAGAGAGTAATCTTTTAAAATGGTAAATAAGTGTCTTCTCACTTTGGAATTTTCAGTAGGAATCAATGATTAGATGTGAACAGTGAGGGAAAGTAGGGGATCCAGGGTGACTTCTAGGTTCTAGTTTGAGCCACTGAATGGACTCTGGTGCCATTTGTTGGGAAGTAGGCAGCCATATGTTCCTGCAGTTTCCTGGGGTGGGAATCCCCATTCATGCCCACCCACCCCAGCTCCTGCTCAGACACCCTACTGTTCCTTCTTGATTTGGCCAGCTCCTTTTTCTTTGAAACTTCAGCTCAAGAGTAGCCTGTTTACAAGCCTTATCTCCCCTTCTCCCACCCAGAGATACCCTGGGTGAGTGTCTCTTCCCCTCCTCCTTCCTTAGTGCTCAGAATTTACATTTGTGTACTCACACCAGTGTCTTCTCATGGCTGGTTTGCATGTCCTTTCCTCCCTAGACCGTGAGAATAGCAACCCCTGTGCCTTACTCATCACCCCCTTTCAGAGCCTAGCGCAGGGTCTGCACTTGGTCCACAAAGAATGTTTGTTGAAATCAAATGAAGCTACTCGCCAGGTTTAGTGGTGACGTCACCATTACACCTNCCCTAGACCGTGAGAATAGCAACCCCTGTGCCTTACTCATCACCCCCTTTCAGAGCCTAGCGCAGGGTCTGCACTTGGTCCACAAAGAATGTTTGTTGAAATCAAATGAAGCTACTCGCCAGGTTTAGTGGTGACGTCACCATTACACCTCCCAGCTGCCACGTGGCAATGGCAAGTTTTGACGTTTAGAGACTTTTTCCATGTCTATCTGTGTTATGTCTTTTAAGGTGCTGATGATGTCCATTTAAATGTGTGTTTATTTAAGATGGCAACATCTGGAGTGGGGTTAGGGGAGGCTTGCAACGAGTAGAGTGAACTGTGATTACATCTCTGATCCCAGGTGCTTTCAAGTCTACTCCAGTCCTTCACTGGCCGTATTGACTTAGAAACATTTTCAGTTTTCTCAACCTTATTGGGATTTTATAAGTACATTCCTTTCATTTGTTCTCACAAATACGTTCAGTACAACATAAGTAATGCTCATGTGATGCCTTTTCAAATAATGCCTCTCTTAACTACCCCTGAATTGTTTCTTACAATGCTAAGACTTGCAGTGAAGACCCCCTGGAAGAGCGAGCCCTTCTCTTGACCTACAGATTCTGTACATGGAATAGATTGATATGTGCACCAATGTGGAAAGCTGCCCGTACTGAGGCCAAGATGATGAGAGTGAGACTTTAAAGCAGAGAGCCTTTTCTCAGTTACCGGGGAAAAAATGAAACTATCAAAAACACCTCCGATACAGGGATGGGATACAGGATGGACTAGGGTATACAAGGAAAACCGCTCCATGTGGGTCTCTCTTTGTGTTTCCTCCTACTGGCTTCCTCTCCCTTCCACATTTTTTTCTCTCGCACATGCCTTCTCACTTTTTCCTACTCCTTTGTTTTCTCACTCACTACCTGTCATCTGCCCCCTTTTTGGAAACAGTTGATGAAGAATTACTGTACATGTAACACACATCCCATACATATGCGTATGTTGTTTGTACCTGTAACAGAATTATATATATTTCTTGAGTGTATGGTGTAAAGCTTCCCATTTCCAGTTTTTAATTTTAAAATAGGTGCATTAAATAGCTTATATTTCTTTCTCTCTCAAAACAGTTTTTTTTTTCTTTTTTCTTTATCATGTACATGTGAGTCTTTCTTATTAGTTTATTTTTCTTTCCCAAGATCAGTTTCCCTGCCTGCCCCACCCCTCCCACATTCTTGCTTTCTGGCTGAGGAAGAAAGGAGAAGAATGGGATGAAATGTGCTGTGGGGGGCAAGGCTGGAGGCAAGGAAACCAGGTCCCAAAGTGTGGGTGCCCCTTCCCCTTTGCACTTTTCCCAGCTAGAGCTTTGGACCAAAAGCTTTATTTAAAACAGGAGCTTCACTTTCCTCAACAAAAACAGAACGCCATCTTTCCCCATTACAAAGGGGCTTTGCTCTTACTCAGTGTCATTTTTTCAGGGAGCACTTGACTTGCTCGCTCAGTACCCAGGAAGCCACACTCTCTCTTGTCACCGCAAATGAACCAGAAAATTCTCTGAAGCGAAAGGACCCGACAGACAGAGGCTTGATTTCTTTTGTGTGCACATGTGTGTTATGCATAAGAAATCATTATCTTTCCATAGACTGGGGTCATTCTCCTCTTTCTTTTTACCACCGACCTATAANTAATTTTAAAATAGGTGCATTAAATAGCTTATATTTCTTTCTCTCTCAAAACAGTTTTTTTTTTCTTTTTTCTTTATCATGTACATGTGAGTCTTTCTTATTAGTTTATTTTTCTTTCCCAAGATCAGTTTCCCTGCCTGCCCCACCCCTCCCACATTCTTGCTTTCTGGCTGAGGAAGAAAGGAGAAGAATGGGATGAAATGTGCTGTGGGGGGCAAGGCTGGAGGCAAGGAAACCAGGTCCCAAAGTGTGGGTGCCCCTTCCCCTTTGCACTTTTCCCAGCTAGAGCTTTGGACCAAAAGCTTTATTTAAAACAGGAGCTTCACTTTCCTCAACAAAAACAGAACGCCATCTTTCCCCATTACAAAGGGGCTTTGCTCTTACTCAGTGTCATTTTTTCAGGGAGCACTTGACTTGCTCGCTCAGTACCCAGGAAGCCACACTCTCTCTTGTCACCGCAAATGAACCAGAAAATTCTCTGAAGCGAAAGGACCCGACAGACAGAGGCTTGATTTCTTTTGTGTGCACATGTGTGTTATGCATAAGAAATCATTATCTTTCCATAGACTGGGGTCATTCTCCTCTTTCTTTTTACCACCGACCTATAAATTTAATTATTTGGTCGCTGCAGCTTTAATTAAAAAGTCTTACTTATCTTTAGAGGTTTCCTTTTAAATTTCTAGAGATTAGGATTATCCACAGCATGTCAGCTTGTTTTATATCCATATACTATATGGTTTCTATAATGATATAAAAATGAATTACTGAGATCCTATGAAGCTAATCATATTCTGCATTTCCCTCCTAATAATCCCAGATTACATTAATCATAAATGTCAGCAGCGTCTCTAGATGACTTCTTGACTTTTGACAAAAAGCCTTCATCTTGGCCCTTTAAATTCCAAGGTCAAGGAGAATGTAACATTCAGAATAATTATTAGCATTATTTTACGTTGACATTTCCCCCCTGCTTCTAGTTTAACATTCCACCCAGGCAATGAAGACGAATGTCATCTTTCGATTCACTGGAGGGAATTGCCCCAATTAAACCTGACTTAAAGGCTATTGGAAATGCTGTATTAATTTGCTGTTCTTCTTTAAAATAGAAAATATTTCATGAAGGAGAAGAATTTTCATTAAAAGCATTAAGGATTTACCATGACATGAACAAGCAATTTTTGAATTGACTTCTTTTCTCCCCAGGCTAGAATAATAAGCACAGCGCACCTCAGCCAGACCAGGGGCTCCCTGTCAGTGGGCATTCCATCCATACAAGCCTCCTCCTCCTCCTTTCAGCTCAAAGGTCATCATTACAGTTTTGTCACATCAAAAATGATTAGAGGTGTCTCTTCTAGAAATCCTGGCCTTTCCGTGTAGCAGGGACTCCTTCCTGTATTCCCTTTCCCCAGACCCCACCTTTCTCTACGTTAAAGAAAAAAAAAGATGGCTAAGGTTATTGGCCAGAAAGAATATCAATAACTTCAGATACGCAGATGACCCCACCCTCATGGCAGAAAGTGAAGAACTAAAGAGCTTCTTGATGAAAGTAAGAGGCGAGTGAAAAAGTTGGCTTGAAAGTCAACATTCATAAAGCTTAAGATCATGGCATCCAGTCCCATCACTTCATGGCAAATATGTGGGGAAACAGTGGAAACTGTGGGAGACTTTATTTTGGGGGGCTCCAAAGTCACTGCAGATGGTGACTGCAGCCATGAAATGAAAAACCACTTGCTTCTTAGAAGGAAAGCTCTGACCAACCTAGACAGCATGTTAAAAAGCAGAGACATTACATTGCCGACAAAGGTCTGTCTAGTCAAAGATATGGTTTTTCCAGTAGTCATGTATGGATATGAGAGTAGGATTATAAAGAAAGCTGAGCACTGAAGAATTGATACTCTTGAACTGTGGTGTTGGAGAAGACTCTTGGGAGTCCTTTGGACTCCAAGGAGATCCAACGAGTCCATCCTAAAGGAAATCAGTCCTGAATATTCATTGCAAGGACTGATGCTGAAGCTGAAGCTCCAATACTTTGGCCACCTGATGTGAAGAACTGACTCATTGGAAAAGACCGTGATGCTGGGCAAATTGAAGGCAGGAGGAGAAGGGAACAACAGAGGATGAGATGGTTGGATGGCATCAACCAACTTGTCCAACTTGATGGACATGAATTTGAGCAAGCTTCGGGAGCTGGTGATGGACAGGGAAGCCTGGCATGCTGCAGTCCATGGAGTCACAAAGAGTCAGTCACAACTGAGTGACTGAACTCTGACAGAAGGTTACTGGAGCATGTTCTGAAAAAGTATCTAATGCTATGGTTGCTATTTAAGATGGGGGTGGTGAGCTACTTTCTAGAACATAAGAGCCAGGAAGTCAGAGCCCCTTTCTGACTTATTCAATATTGCATCTCCAGCAACTGAACTGGGGTCAGATCAGTATTTCTGATGTAAATGAGTGGAGGCCTGAGACTGTGAGTTCTGGAATCCAGACTGCGATTGTATCCCCAGTCTTGCCAACTACTTGAATTTGTGTCATCTTGTGTCTACTGGCAAATTGTGACATCCTTCTAAGCCTCAGCTTCTTCATCTGGAAAGTGAGGGTAATAGTACCAACTCCATGGGGTGGTTGTGAGGATTAAATGAGATAATACTTGTTAAGTGTTGAGCTCTGAGAGGCCTGGCAACATTTCAGTCTTTGGAGTGAGGCAGAGATGGGCCAGGGTTAATATCACATCTCCCCTCCCTGGCCCGCTTAGATCTATTGCCTAACTTTTGCCCTAGGGTGTAGGGAAAACTAAACACCCAGGTACCAGGTGGTTTGGGGCCACTGCTAAATCTGCCATTCACTTTCCAAGCATCTCTCGTTTAAGAGATGCGTGAAACTAGGAATCTAACCTCCACCCCCCACTAGTATTCTAAGGTAAAATTCCTAATCCGGTCCTGCTTGCCAGGTGCCTGTTCCAGCCACCAGTCCGAGCTTACTGCCTGCAGCAAGTTTGCGTCTTGGATGCTTGTCTCTTTGGACTAAATTTCCAGGCCTGGCTCACCTGGATCTCATCTGCATCTATGCCACAGCCTCACCTTCCCTGCTGATTGGATAGGGCCCCCTGGGTTTTACACGTGTTAACTTGCCTGATCCCTCATCTCCTGTGACTTGTGGCCTGACATGGGGCATGTCTGTCCCCCTGCAGTCTGGCCTGGCCCTTGGTTTCACTCCCTTGTCCTTTCCTAGAGCCACCTGCCACTGAGCAACCCCGTGATGTCGTCACCTGAACAAAGTTCATGCTGTTGTATACTGGGGCTTGTCCTAATGTCATATTCACTATAGGCAGAAATTTTGGATTGGCCAAAAAGTTCATTCACAGTTTTCCATAAGATGGTACAAAACCCCAAACAAACCTTTTGGCCAACCCAGTGTTTCTTCCCTCATGCTACCTTCTCAAATAAACAAACAAGATATTTTGAAATATATCAGACATCCCAACAAAAGAGAGAGAGGAAATGCAGAGATAAAATAATACCCCACCATCAACACTAAACAAACATTAGCATTGAGCTGCGCTGGCTTCAGGCTTTAAAAAGCTGCAGGGTGCAGACAGGCACGTTCCTTTCCTGAGCCCTTCTCAGCACAGTTTCCTTCCTCCTGCTGAAGAGGGTCTTTTCCCTCCCACATGTTTTCATACTTTCACTGTGCATTTATGTCTCCGTGAATTATATCCGCCATGGTTTTTGTTTTACGGTTGTATATAACTTGAAATTTTATGCAGTAGGCTGATGGTATCTGTTATGGCTTGAACCCTGTCTCCTTGAAGTCCTCTGTTAAAGGCCTAACCCTCAGGACCTCAGAAGCTGGCCTTATTTGGAAAAAGTACTTTTGCAGACTAGTTGAGTTATGGTGTGGCCCTACTGAAGTAGGGTGAGTCCCTGTGACTGCTATCTTTATAAAATGAACATCCTGGGAATAGAAAGCCCTCCAGGGGGAAGATGTGATGTAGACACAGGAGAATACCTTGAATAAGCCAAGGAACACCTGAGGTATGGGAGCAAGTCATTCCAGAGCTCTCAGAGGGAACCCTGTCATTCCCCTTTTTAAAAAGATGCACCAAAATGTCTATTTTTATTATGAAAACATTGAATGTTGACGTGTTGCTTCATTGCTTTTTAAAAAACCTACTTTCTGACTTAAACCTATTCAGCAAAAATGCCAATAAATCATATAAACTATAGTTTGGGTCTTTTTAAAACTAAGAACATGATCTGTTTAATAATAAACAAACAGTAACACTCAACCTGAGTTGTATGAGCCTTTAACTTATAGTTCGTTTCAATATTGAGCTTAAAATAAAAACAAAAACCAAATAAAAGCAAACATGTGATAAACTGCTGCAGAAGTTTCTAAGAAACGCGCTCCTCTGCACTGCGTCAGCGTCCTTCTGTCTCTGCCGAGGCACAGATGCAGCCGATCACGTGTCAAGGCACTCATTCTAGACTGCTGTCCTGCTCGTCTTAGGAGTCACACTGGGTGGAGGGCAGATGCTGTGTTACCCCGCACACCATTCTATCTTGCCTTTGAGTAAATCCATTTCTTTAAAAGGAAATCATTAGCCAAGAACTGCAGTATCAAATTTAGAAACAATGATTCCAACACATTAAATCAAATGTGTTAGTACTTAAAGTCACAAAGTCTAAAAAGTAAAAATAGCAAATACAGAACTTGTATAAATAACCAATGAACTAAGGCAGATAGCACTGCCACCACGTGCCTCAAAATGTTATATTTTTGGTGTCTGTAGCTCTTTGCAAAATTATGTTTTGGGACAGTTCAGATGAATTTTAGTAAAAGATGTGTGTTCTGCATAAAGTTAGAGTAATAGGATTATCGACATGGGTGGCATCATTTTTTTTTTTAAATACATTAATAGTCATATTAGTGCGTGTTTTTCACTTTGGTTTCTAAATCTTTATTTTCTGCGGAAGCACACCGAAGTGCTCTCTTAAGACTCTTATGTTATCTTAGAGATAATATAATCTCTATTATTCCTAGAGATTTCAGAGCTAGGTATGGCACTGTTCCTTGCAATCATCTTCATTTTTGTCATTCTCACCATCTTGGTCTCCAGATTCATTTCATCCTCTACTTCAGCCTCTTGATCTCAGGTTCCCATGAGTGAATTTATTTCTGAGGTTGAAGCCACCCAGTCGGTGATACTTTGTTAGGGCAGCCCTTGCTGACGGGTACAGTCTCCTTCCACAGCAGAGCTATGCTGTCTAGGTTCAGCAGTGTCAGAGGTAGCAGACCACCATCCCCATTTGAAATAGCTAATGTGGTAAGGCTAACATCTTTTAAGAAAACATAGCCCCACAATACATGCACCTCTTCTTTATTCTTTCCAGTAAAAAATGTTCTGAGCACCAACTAAATGCTAAGCCCTAGGACTTCGGGAAGAGCTGATGAGCAAGGGGGAAAGGCATTTAGGAGCGAAGGGAAGGGACCTGGCGCTTTGAACATCACGCCAGCAGGGAAGGGCAGTGGGGAGGGCGCTGGGTGGCACGAGCGTCTAAGTTGGTGGTATCGTGGGGAGAAGGGAGCTGTTGTTGGAAGCATCGTACTGCACTGCTGCTGGGATGTGCACTCCTCTGTGGCAGGGTTTCCCACACTTCATCAGAATCCCTCAGAGGGTTTGTTGGAACACAGATTTCTTGGCCCCACTCCCAAAGTTTCTGATTCAGGTCTAATTGGGGCCCAAGGATCTGCACTTCTAACAAGTTGCTCAGATAGTACTGATGCTGCTGGTCCAGGGAACACACTTGAGAACCACTGAAAAAGAAAGTGAAAGTTGCTCAGTCGTGCCCAACTCTTTGCGACCCCATGGACTGTAGTCTGTGGAATTCTCCAGGCCAGAATACTGGAGTGGGTAGCCATTCCCTTCATCTTCCCAATCGTTGAACACAAATCTCCCGCACTGCAGGCGGATTCTGCACCAGCTGAGCCCCCAGGGAAGCGCAGTGGGTCTATTGCATTTGATGGTTCTCATTGTAGTTCTTGTGGCCTTTTGCTGCTGTTTAACCAGTTTTTAGCAGGATCAAAACATACATGTGTCATATCTCAGGTTGTAAAAGTCTTGCTCTGATTAGTCTTTTTTTTTTTTTTTTTTTAAGTTTCTGGTAGAATTTGAGCAATTTCATTTTATATCAGTTTCCTAGTGTACAGTTCTCACAACATCCAGTGAGGATACGTATGTCCACACCTGTACATATTACAAGGGCTTTTACTTCTCTCTGGTGATCTTCACACCCCTTCTCATCCAAAGCCCCTTAGATTCTTAAACTCTGAGCCTCTGTGTAGGGTTTTTGTTGGCCTCTGTTATGGACTGAACTGTATTCCCTAACATTCGTATGGTGCAGCCCCTAATCCGTAGTACCTTAGAATGTGAATATATTTGGAGAGGATATCTTTAAAGAGGAGTTAAGGTTACATGTGGTTATATGGGTGGGACCCTAATCTAATCTGACAAATGTCAGTATAAGAAAGAGAGAGACACTAGGGATGCACGGAGGAAAAACCATGCAAAAGTCACAGGGAGCAGGTGAACATCTGCAAGCCAAGGAGAGAGGGCTCAGGAGAAACCAAATCTGTCAATACTTTAATCTTGCACTTCCAGCCTCCAACAGTCTGTGAAAGCAAATTTCTCATGAGCCACCCGGTCTGTAGTAGTCTGTTATGGTAGCTTGAGCAGAGAGTACAGCTCTTCACTGTGGACTATATTCTCCTGTTACCATCTACAGGCAGAGGCTCTACCTCTTACATCCATGAACACCAGAAACCCATCAGTCTACATCTAGGAACTTGGGAAACCCAGTGAAAACCCAGGGGACTGCTTCTGCATCAGCTTCTGCTCATTTCTCTGACTTTGGTTTCTCTTCTTTCTGGCACTTGGCCATTTCCCCTGTTTTCCTTCGAGCTCAGCTCTCCCTCTGTACTCGTAAGTGTTCTGCTTTATCCAACATTTGAGTATCTTTGTAACTGGAGGGATCGAGGCTACATCAGGTTCATCTTCCGTGCTGCTGGAAATTCAGTATTATATCCTGAAATCCATTTAACACATTCTTGCATGCAACTCAAGTCACATTCCTCCCAATGATTTTCATAAGACAGTATTATCACTCGCAGGTTACAGATGGAAATCTAAAGGTCAGAGAGTTTCAGTGATTTTCCCCATGTTGCAATACCAATTAATTTGGGAACTGGTCTTGAAACCGAACACCAGTGCCCTTTCCCTCCACCCTGGCACCGACTACAGCCTAAGTGTAATGGGATTGTTTCTATAAGGTACGAGAGGAATATTCTAGTTCTATAGGCCATAGACTTATTTTAAAGTCATAGAATATGCCTGGAAACTCTCCAAGTTTCAAAAACACTGCTAAAATTCTTCCAAGTAAAGCTGGGAGATGCTGTCAGGAACATCCACATTGGACAGTTTCTCTTCTATAGAGCTAAAAGCATCTTTCTGAGAATCTGAGAAAACTTTCTTTTCCATACCATCCATGCCATCAATCCCATGGGACAGATTTTCATCTCTATTTATGCCTGGATTTAGAAGAAATCTCTTTTTTTTCTAGTAGATTCTAGTGCCGGCCTCCAAAGGATTTTCCTCAGTAGTATATAATCTCAGAACGCTTGTGTGTCATGAAAGGAATATGGAAATCTAACTTACCCGTTTGGAAATAAATTTTAGACTTAGCTTAGAAGTAGATTTTAAGGTAGATTTCCTTCTTATATCCACTGACTTGGGTGGATGGAGGACCACGTGGATGCAGCAAGCATCTGAGTTAGCTTGCTGTTTGCTGCTCTGGGATCTATGATTGAGTTCTTTTGAACTGTCTTGATCTCTCACTTGCAACCTGGGTCAAGCAAACTGCAGATTATCCTTCCACCTGGGGAACTTTAGAAGGATCCTCTAGTTTCATTTAGATTCTCTCCATTTCTGCCCCATTTCCATCCACATCTGGGTTTTGTTTGTTTGTTTGTCTACCTGTCATGTATGTTTTTTGTCAACACCCTTTAGCCCCTGCCTTTCCTGAAACTCATTTCCCGGCTGGTCTCGTGAGAGCTGCGGTGGATTTGCTCTTCATTCCCGTGATTGCTCGCC
This sequence comes from Neotragus pygmaeus, assembly GCA_006410875.1. Taxonomy (NCBI): domain Eukaryota; kingdom Metazoa; phylum Chordata; class Mammalia; order Artiodactyla; family Bovidae; genus Neotragus; species Neotragus pygmaeus. The sequence goes on from SJYV01056329.1 coordinate 1,129,886, forward strand.
TTTCTATCCTTTCATTTTGACCGTCTGATATTGACATGAAATACCCACCTTGCTTCTATACCCATAACTTTTTTATGGACGCAGAGTTACAATCACAGTAGAGTCCTCCCTCTGTATTCACGGGGGGTTGGTTCCAGGACCACAGTACCAAAACTGGGGGATGGTCAAGTCCCTTATCTAAAATGACGTAGAATAGTTGGCCCTCCATCTGTGATGCCAAACCCATGAGTACGGAGAGCAGACTGTACCTACTTAAGGCAGAAGAGTTCTTCTTGCACTACGGCGCTTCTTTGTTGACCTGTCAGTGCCGCAGAGAAACCCTGTACCGAAAGAGGTAGATGCTCAGAACCTGAAGCCTCCTTTTAGCTCCTTGGTGACAGGATTATCACACTGCAGCAGTACTGCCTGTCTATGTTCTCGGCACATGCTACACTGCGGATAATCCCAGAAAAGAAAGTTCTGGAGTCATGTCTTTGGAGTACTGTCCACTAGCTCTGTTTTCTTCTAATTTATTAAATGTGAAAAAACAAGATCGAGGTCAAAGCCCACGCCGTCTCCTCGGCACAAAAGGCTTCTCACAACAAAAGTGCCGGAAGCCTCCTGCTGACAAGAAGTCTTGGGGATGTTATCAAAGTGACTTGGAGATGTGGTCTCTTCTAGGGAAAAACGATGCTGCCTACACCTGCCGCGCATCCTCCGATCAGTCCCTCAGACCACACTGTGTTGCTTACATGCTACTCACACACACAGTGGGCCCTAGTGATGCCAGGAATCTGTTTAATTGTCTAACGTGCTTTCATGCTTCTCAGGGGATTCAGGTGATGCTTTCAAACGGCAGGATTTTTTTTTTTAATGGTTGAGGGGATAAACAATAATCAAAAACTTAGCGCCGCTTGGATAATTTTTGAAGTGCATCTATTTTTGTTTTCTGCCTGAAACCAAAATGCTCTTGGCAAAGTCTGTCCCTGCAATGATAAATATCTGAAGTCACAGAGTCCAAAAGAAGGCAGGGGGCCCAGTGCGCTAGTAACCAAAGTGGGAAACAGAAATCCAGATTTTGAATACTTGACTGTGATTGCCTGGGTGAGTGAAGTGTTGGGTAAAATAGAACTTTCTTTGTGTGGGAAAAAAAAAAAGATATTTATTGCTACCACTCGCTACACAAGGATGCTCGGCTCCAACAGCAGCTTTGCAAAGCATGAGAGGTTACTGAGATTTCTACATCTGTGAGCTAAATGCTCTTGGAGGTTGGTGTGTGTTTTTGTTTGTTTGTTTTGTTTTGTTTTGGTAAACAGAAAACTTCTAAGCAAAAACATCATCTGAATAATTGCTCTGAAGGAATTTCACTTCTTGGATGGACTTGGAAAGCCTGTTAGCTTACCAACATCTTCCATTCTTCTATTCCTGCTTATGTGTGTTGAGGAGAGACCAGCAGATGAAGCCACCGTATTCATCACGTGCTTTTACATTTGCATCTTCTTTCAAACACCTTGAATCTACACTTATGTTAAGGCTCTTACTTTGCATCTTTGGGTCCTGACCCTGCGGCATTCACATCGTGTCCCAACCCTGCATTCCTCAAGCCCCAAGACTGGGCCTGGGCTTTGCTCCATGTCCACAGGGTGCTTAGAAATAGCTTCCATTCACACAACCGGAGTCAGCCTGAGTTTTCTGAGAGCAGAGAATGGGGAGATTGATTGTGTGACTTCTAGTGAGTTTGCTCAGCACAGAAAGGGAATTTAGGGTGAAACACACCAGAGAACCAGATTAGGTTTTTCTGAAATTTCTATTGTTGATTTACTTGTTTGATTGGGGTGGCGGGGGCGGGGGGGTTGTTTCTGCTGCTCAGGGGAACCCCTCCTTAGGCTCTCTGGTCGAGGGCTTCTTTGTTTTCATGTTGTACCACTTCTCACCTCTGCCCTCGGGATTCCAGTCTTGATTTCCACTGAGAGAAAAATCTTATTCGATTTCATACNGGGGGGGGGGGGGGGGGGGGGGTTGTTTCTGCTGCTCAGGGGAACCCCTCCTTAGGCTCTCTGGTCGAGGGCTTCTTTGTTTTCATGTTGTACCACTTCTCACCTCTGCCCTCGGGATTCCAGTCTTGATTTCCACTGAGAGAAAAATCTCATTCGATTTCATACGACATGACGGGGAAGAACTGCTTTGAGGGTGTGAGTGGAGCTGGCGGGGGTCTCACCTGCAGCGCAGGGCGGCAAGAAAGTGACGCTCTCCACCATTCTCCCCGTGCCGACGCTCAATTCCATGCCAGTGGCTGGACACCTCCATCATTGATGCTGCGGCTGGACTGGCTTGTAACTTCTGTTTCCAGAGGGGTCTCTCTGAGCTCCCGACAAAATGATTAATAGCCCCTTAGGTCAACCCTCCAAGACTGAGGAGACAAATATACCTCATTCCTGGGGAAACAAGCCCCGGGACATATATGATCTAGGAAAAATGAGGTGGCCAATGAGCTGTTTCATTAGGCATTTATCAGCTTTAGTCTTTATTCTCAGACTTTATTTGGTTTTTATGTACATATTTATATATGTGTGTATTTTTAACTGAATATACACATATATATATACTTTATTAAAAACAAGAAAGCACTAGATAATAGAATATTATTTTTGAGTTGCTTTTCTTCCATTATTTTCCTTATTTCAAAAGGTGGAGAAGACTGAGATCAAAGTAGGTTTAAGCAAAAAAAGAAGCTAAAAGTAATGTATAGTTTTAAAATCACACAAATTAACTACTGTTAACAATTTGGTATATATCTTTCCAGTTATTTGTTGGTGCATTCAAAGCCATTTCTTTAAACAATGAGAATTATATTGTACATACAGTGGTATAATTACTTTTTTAATCTCAATATATTGAGGATTAAACAGGGTAAATTTTTTTTTTTTTAAGTTTCAACACACAACCTACTCAGTTCAGTTCAGTTGCTCAGTTGTGTCTGACTCTTTGCAACCCCATGAATCGCAGCATGCCAGGCCTCCCTGTCCATTACCAACTCCCGGAGTTCACTCAGACTCATGTCCATCAAGTCGGTGATGCCATCCAGCCATCTCATCCTCTTTCATCCCCTTCTCCTCCTGCCCCCAATCCCTCCCAGCATCAGGGTCTTTTCCAGTGAGTCAACTCCTTGCATCAGATGGCCAAAGTATTGGAGTTTCAGCCTCAGCATCAGTCCTTCCAGTGAACACCCAGGACTGGGTCCCCTTTAGGATGGACTAGTTGGATCTCCTTGCACTCCAAGGGACTTGCAAGAGTCTTCTCTAGCACCACAGTTCAAAAGCATCAATTCTTCGACACTCAGCTTTCTTCACAGTCCAACTCTGGCATCCATACATGACCACTGGAAAAACCATAGCCTTCACTAGACGGACCTTTGTTGGCAAAGTAATGTCTCTGCTTTTGAATATGCCATCTAGGTAGGTCATAACTTGCCTTCCAAGGAGTAAGTGTCTTTTAATTTCATGGCTGGAGTCACCATCTGCAGTGATTTTGGAACCCCCAAAAATAAAGTCTGACACTGTTTCCACTGTTTCCCCATCTATTTCCCGTGAAGTGATGGAACCGGATGCCATGATCTTTGTTTTCTGAATGTTGAGCTTTAAGCCAACTTTTTCACTCTCCTCTTTCACTTTCATCAAGAGGCTTTTTAGTTCCTCTTCACTTTCTGCCATAAGGGTGGTGTCATCTNAAGCCCCAGCCCAGAGTCTTGCCTGAGGGTGCCCAGTGGCTCTGACCCCCTCACCAAGTAGTTGAGATGTTCAGGTCTCCAGGACTAGCTGGAAGATGGTGAAATAACTGCACACAGACTTTCTCTAGATAATAACTTGGGTGATGAACATGCCTGGACACTTACAGTAGATTCTAGAAGGTTGGCCAGTCCACCCCAAGTAGAAGGAGGAGCCAAAGAGCTTGCGACTCCAGGCCTGGAAGGGGCAGAGGGACATTTGTCACAAATGCCTTATTGTCAATTGCAGCCAAGGACGTGATGTCTCCATGAGTTTCTGAGATCCTTAGGAACCAGAAACAGGTATCCACTTGCAAGCACCCTTCTCAAAGGCTTAGTAGAGCGTTGGAATATTGTGGTCACCCTTCTTAACATTTCATCCTCAGATCCTGTCTGGTGTGAGAGCTGGTGTTCAGGACCCCCCAGTACCCACCTCTCAAACTGGTGGAAACACTCAGATTCGCATTCTGAAAAGCCACCTCAAGGATTTTTCTGGAACTTGGCACACTGAACTCAGCCGCTTTATGTTCACAAAACATTCCTGGAAAGAAGAATGCTGTCTACTTAGTTGGCAGGTGAGTAACATGATAAGAGCCTTATGCCGGGAACTGGATGCTGGTCGTATCACTCAGACCCCTGTGTCTGGTCTCCGCAGTCGGGAGCTGCTAACAGCATCTGGCGTCCGTAACTCTTGCTGGAGGAATGCTGGCCGGGCTATTTGTGGCGCCTATCTCTGAGAGCACACTCAAGACACCTCATGCATCTCCAGCCTCCCTCCCCTGCTCGCGTGGGTGCGTCGGCGGTGATTGCGTTCATGACGGGGAGGGATGACATGCGCCGGAGAGTCGCCGTGACCTTTCAGGGCTCTGTCTGTCTTCTGAGAATTGCTCTTGAGAGTGTGGACTTACTTCTAGTCCCTGAGGATCTTAAAAACTCAAAGAAACAGGGTGAAAATCACAGCTTGAGAGCTGATTATCATCCTGCCCACTCTCCCCTGCAGACTTGTCAGCTGCCCTGAGCAATTTAGAGGCAAATGGACTTTGCTTCTGCTTGGGGTTCATGGCCCTCTTTGGTCTGGGGACAGTTTTGTCCCCAGGCCTCCCTGGCCTCCCACAATGGACAGGTGGGAGCGTCCCTCTCCCTTCTCCTTGCCTCACTCAGGCCCTTCTCTTCACCCCTCAAGCCCCATCTTTCCTGACATCTCTCAGCCCTTTTATCTGAACTCCCTCAGAACCTAAGCTCTAGATTGCAGTTTAACATTTAAATAGATCCTATGACTTAGAGTCCACTTGAAATACATATGTTTTTTACTCTCCTCTTTCCAGCAAGAAACATCTGCTTCTTAAAAGCAAAAACCCATCTACTTCATCTGGGCCTCCCCATCAGTCTAAATACTACCATATAGTAGTTTGTCAGTAAATGCTGTTGAAAAAGGAGAATTTTGAAGAGAGGTTTCAGGATCTCTCTAATGACTACATTTAGGAAAAAAATGCCAGGTTTCAGAGATCTGCAGTGGCAGCTCCAGTGTGAGCCGTGTTCATCCTAGGACTTGGATGCATCTGGCAGGCCCGGGCTAGGCCACCAAGACCTATTTGCATTTGATCCAAGGAGTCTCCTAGGAAGGGACTCACCCTCGAGGAAGAGACAGTAAAGCGCTGTGATATTTGGACAAGGCCTTAAGCCAATGAGGGACAGAAGGGATTTATCAGTTTCCTGGCTGTGCTATAACAAAGTATCACAAACCGAGTGATGTAAGACACAGAAATGTGTTCTCTCACCGTTCTGAAAGCTAGAGTGCAAGATCACGACGTTGGCAGAGCAGATTTGGACCGTCCTTGTTGCTTTCAGCTTCTGGTGGCCCAAGCATTCCTTGGCCTGTGGCCTCATCACTCCAGTTTCTGCCTGGCCTCATGTGGCCATCTTCCTCTGTGTGTCTTCACATGGGGTCCTCTTTCTTATAAGGACACCAGACCCCCACCCATGACCTCATCTTAACTTGATTGCATCTGTAAGACCCTATTTCCAAATAAATCCACCTCCACAGGTACTGGGGGCTAGAACTTCGTCACATCATTCTGGGGGGCATAATTTAGCTTATAATAAGAGACATCTTTAATAGAGTTATCTGTTACTCTTTAATATCTTTCCTTTCCTTAAAGCCTGGGAGGAAAGAAGTCAGTAAAAGTAAATCTTTATAAAACATCAAGTTTATATGCTTTTGTTGTATACAGTCAGCCTTCTTTGTCTCTCGGTTCCACATTTACAGCTTCAACCAGCGTGGATCAAAAAGATTTGTTTAAAAATATTCCAGAAACCAGAAATTCCCTGGTGGTCCAGTGGCCAGGACTCTGCACGTCCACCGCAAGGGATCCATGTTCAATCTTTGGTGAGGGAACTAACATCCCAAAAGGCACGTGGCATAGCCAAAAAAATAAAAAATTTCCAGAAAGGTCCAGAAAGCAAAACTTGAATTTGCCACATGCTGGCAACTATTTAATAGCAGACATTTTACGAAGTATTATAAGTAATCTAGAGATGATTTAAGTATACAGAAGGATGTGTATAGGTTATGTGCAAATACTATACCATTTCAAATAAGGAGCTTGAGCAGCTGTGGGTTCGGGGACCTCAGGGTTCCTAGAACCAAGCCCCCTGGACACTAGAGCGGGCATGCTGGTGAGGTTACGGACATCTCCCCTCCTCTGGAACCCGGTGGAAGCTGAATGCAGCCGGGTCTGAGCAGAGGCACCCATGCCTACAGCAGGAGCAGAAAAGCATAGGAGCCGAGGTTTCAGAAGAGGCAAGAGGACTGTGTCTAAGCACGTATTGGAAGGAGTAAGAACTCACCAGAGACTACGGGCAGCCCTCTTCCTTCCTCTCCTGCCTGCATCTCAGCTCCCCTCCCATCGCCACATTTCCTCTATGGGCAGTCTTCCTTGTTTCCCCAGCTCTCTCAGTCTCATGCTCTCTGGGCTTCACTTCTACCTTTTCTTCCTTATTCCAGGACCCTATCAAGCCATTTTATTCAAAGGGAAAACAAATGATTTTCTCCTGTAGAGAGTGTCATCTGTATCATTAGAGTTCTCTTGGCTCTGTTTTTCATTATGTCGCTTTCAAGGAACGTACCTTTGCCTTGAGAAATGAACGACCCCTGCTTGCGCTTGAGAGCCCATCTCACTGCCCAGAGCTGTGGCCGCGGCCCCTCTCCAGATCTGGAACATCCTCTGACCTGCCCCACCCAGGCAGTGGAGGGGGTCGACAAGCCCCTTGGAGCTTTAGGTGGAGAGATCAATTTCTAGAAAATGTGAAGCACCCCCCTTCCAACCCACTTCCTTCTGGCTTCCCTGACCCACTGATCGGCAGAGGGTGGAGATGACCAGACGTTTCCAGGTGTCACGAATGCCCTCTGGTTGTAGCAGCTCTGAAAAAGTGAAGTGAAAGTATTAGTCGCTCAGTCGTGTCTGACTCTTCGTGATCCTGTGGACTGTAGCCCACCGGGCTTCTCTATCCATGGAATCCTCCAGGCAAGAATACTGGAGTGGGTTGCCATTCCCTTTCCAGGGGATCTTCCTGACCCAGGGACAGAACCTGGGTCTCCCGCATTACAGGACTCTTTGCCGTCTGAGCCACCGGGCAGGCAGCTCTGAACCCCTGCCCAGAACTCTGTGGGTTGGCACTGTACATACCTGTTGTTGACTGAGCTGGCTTTTACACATCCCCAGTGAGTGCTCTCAGCACCCTTTTTATTTGGTCACGGGCATCCTCTTTTTTGACATAAAACAGAAATTAGATTAACACCAGCCTCTCATTCTGGAGGCTCGCATTCGGTGCCTTGGGGAGAAACCTTTAGTGGAAAGCTGCCCCTACCGACATGGACCCACGAGGCCTGGGGCATCTGCCCTGGACGTGATCCCACGGGAGCAGCAGAAGCCAGGCTGTGGCGGCGGCAACCACAGCCCTGGCACGTCCTGCGGAGCTGAGCCTCGGGGCATCTTGTGACCAGCAAGGTGGGCTGCCGCAGGGGGGTCACAGCCTCTCCTGAGGGCGGAGGGGGCAGGGTAGGAATGAGCGCCCCTTTCCCCTCCCTACCACACCTCCAAAGCTATGCCCTTGTTCACCTCCCTGGTACCCAGGCCCTTTCAGGCTGGCACTGATGGGGTAGGAGGATGCTCTGGTCACAAGTATGCCAGCCAGACCCCACCTGGTGCATTTGCCAGGGGTATAATCAAGGCATCAGCGGGAACTCGCAAACCAAAAGAGTCAACACAAAGTCCTGAGATTTGGGCAAACATTTAGGAATTGAAAGATCTTTGTTAACATGAGCGCGTCTACAGATGATATGTTCTTGCATATGTTTGTGCTTACATATTTACTTACAGAGGCTTAATCATTAAATCATGTTATCCCCTAAAGACAAAGCAACAAATCTCTTGGCATGAAATCTCGTAGCAATAAAAACCCCTTGTGACAGGCAGGATGCTGCTGGAGTACAGAAAATAAATTTGAAAAACTAGGTTAAAACAGTAGGAGGCACGATAGTCTAGCAGAAATAAAAAGGACAATCTAAGATTGTCACATCTAGATCTTTTTCTGATCTTTTTTTAGCTCTGATTGTGTGTGTGTATATGTGTGTGTGTGTGTAAAAATGATGTTAGCATTGCCTTTTCTCCCAGTTCCTGCTCAGAGCTGCTCCATCTTCCTCGAGCCTAGAATCAATATAATTTTTATTGAAAGGAATCAATAGGATGTCATTAATTGATAGATTGAGAAATTGATTCAACAAATTGGGTTCAGAATAAATGATAGTAATGAGGGGGAAGGAAAGAGGAAACTTTTAGGACACACAGCAGTCTTTTCATGTTTTTTAAAGAGTTTCTTGTTACATGAAGTTGGCTATGATTTTTTAGACTGATATCATTAGTCAAAGATTAATAATAATATTGCCATGTGACAGCCTGATGGAGGCCCTTTTTCATTAATTACTCAATCACACCATCTCCCTAGGGAAGGTGGAACACTCCCTGTTTTATAGATGAGAAAGCAGAGGCTCTAAACCACCAAATGAGTTGCTTACGTAACTTGTCACCATTGGAGTCTGGCCAAAACACCATGAAATGCACTGGTGGAAATATCATAGATCTTCGATGTGGATATCCTATAGGCTGTTCATTATCTTCTATCATTTACCCTCCCTTTCCCCGAGAAACTTGCTCTTGCACTGGATGCTGTGCTTCTTTGCTTCCAAGGCCTTATCTACTTGCCCAGCCCAGGACAGACCGAGAACAAACACAAACTTGTCCTCCAGGTAAATCTGGAGACCAGGAGATTAGGTCACCATGGCTGATGGACCAATTGCTCAGTGACGCAAAGGCTTTCCTGATTTCTGGCTTTCCCTCCCCACGCAGAGGCAGGACAAAGAGGGATGCAAGTGATGCTGCCTCAACAGGCAGACCCCTGGCAGTGTGTGGGCCGGGCTGGTCCCTGGCCTCATTTAGCATTACATGCTCCAAAGGGCTTTACATGTTCCAAAAGGCAGCCTGTGAGACATACAGATGTTAAGTTTTTGACATTTTTATTTTGTATTGGAATATAGTTGATTTACAGTTACGTTAGTCTCAGGTGTATAGCAAATGGTTCAGCTATACATATACATGGATCTACTCTTTTTCAGATTCTTTTCCCTTATAGGTTATTACAGAGTGTTGAATTCCCTCTGCTATACACTAGGTCCTTGCTGATTAGGGATGTTGCTTTTTAATTTCTATTCTCAAGAATAGACATGGGAGAACAGAGGCCTGGCTAGTACATACACTGGTCGGGAGCACCTGCCCCCGGGGGTGGTCTGTTACTGTGCAGCCCTCTTTACTTTACAATCCAAGTGTGGCTCCTGGAAAGCTTTACTTCTTGACTGTCTCCAGCAGCAGCAGCACAGGCTTTGTGAGTTAGCACAGGAGATGTTCGGAAACACTTTTTGTTGTCAGGACAAGTGGTGCTGAAGATACAGGCACAGGCTGGGACGGTCTCTAGACACCCTCTGCCCTTGACAGACGGGACTGACGGCTGCCGTCAGCCTGGCCACAGGGCCTGCTCAGAATGGCATTTTGTGTGGCCCTGATGCAGTCACCTGATCTCCACTGGGAAGTAAACAGAAGTTTTCTGTTAGGGTTGAGGAATATACACCTCAAATATTTCAGAAAGTGCTTGTTTGGATGTGTAAACAGACCTGGGATTTTACTTGCCTTTCAAGAACATGTGCTGTGACTGCACAGGTACCTGTTTGCTGGTCAACATTTGTCAAGGCAATCTGGGACTCACTTTCATTGTAACATGTCCCTGCTGGTGAGTGTGTATGTGTGTGTGTGTGTATGCGTGCCTGCATGCTCACATGCACACCTGTTATCCGATTGGTTGGCGGGAATTGCATGCATTACTGATGTGGGCTGGAAAGAGGTCATTGTGCAGATCGCTTCTCAACCTTGTGTCACAAAGTAGCTGAAAATTCACCATGAAAATGAGCAAAAAAGCTGAGAACACTGGTCATTAAACATTCCCTGGGAAAGCTGGTCATTAAACATTCCCTGCACACCACTGCCTGTAGCCTCTGGAGGCTAATTGAGAATGGCCAAATTGGTTTAGGAGAGTTTGCAAAATAAATCAATCTGCTTACCTCTATTTTTAATCCATAATGATGCTCAAAGTAAAGTTTTAATTTGTCTTATAAGAACCTTAGAGTTCATATATATATATATAGCTTCTACGGTGGCTCAGTGGTAAAGAATCTGCCTGCCAAGCAGGAGATACGGGTTCAATCCCTGGGCTGGAAAGATGATTCCCTGGAGAAGGAAATGGCAACCCACTCCAGTATTCTTGCTTGGGAAATCCCATGGACAGAGGAGCCTAGTGGGCTGCAGTACATGGAGTTGCAAAAGAATCAGACATGACTTAGCAACTAAACAACACCTCAACAATACACACACACGTGTATGCACAAACACATACACACACCAGGTTTAAAAATGCTAAAAGCATCACACTTTATGAAATAGTAAGACAATAGAGAGGAGCCTGGCCAGCTACAGTCCATAGAGTCACAAAGAGTTGGACACGGCTAAAGCGACTTAGCATTCACACACACGCACACATAAGACATATAAAAGACTGAAAAAAAAAAAAAGGAAAATATCATCCTTAGTTCTACCACCCAAAGATAATCATTTTAAAAAACAGAAATTTACAAAGTTAAGTCACTTGACTAAGCTTTACCTTTAAGAAAGAAAGCTTTATCTTTAAGAAATCAAGAAGAGGAAGCCCTCTTCTTGATTTTGTTGATCAAGAAGGAAGGCCTACTGGAAAGGTGACTTTTCAGTCTTTCACGATCACTTAAATGAGTCATAATTCCAACAGAAAATCTGCTTTTCCACGAATTTAAAGCCAGTTTGAAGTTGGCCCTCCCTTTGTCTTAGATTCCAGGGTCCAGAAAATTACAAGGCTGTCTGACTTCAGCGTGTTAACAGGAGTTTTAGGAGTTATGAAATAGCAAGATAAACCATCCTTCAAATTCTCACAGTCTGCCGCATCTGAGCTCCCTGAGAAACTGTTCTCGGCAAGGAGTTTGGTCTTCAGAATCACTGAAAAAACGAAGGCTCCTTCCGGTTGCACAGCGAGAAGGTCAGCAGTCACTGTGGTGAATTCATGGGCCCACACAGTGCAGCCGTCAGGGCCTGGCTGGGTTCAGAAGCCCACAGCAGAGCACATTAGCCGAGACGTGTTTGCTTTGGAACCAAGGGTGTTGTAGAAATAAATCAAGGATCCAAATGTAATAAGAGACGCAGGGCCAAGACACTCTCTTCTTTTTAAACAGCGCTTGCAACTTGTTACCCTGCCTCTGATGCTGTCACCCTGCTGTTGAGCTGAACTCACTGCATCTGGCTCTGATTAAGTCACACAAGGAGATCCAACCCACTAGCCTTCCAGGGCACCACCGCTGCCCCTGTCCTGAAAACGCCGTGTGAGCTCACCCCTGATGCCTTGTGTAAAGTCAGGCTTGTGACTCTTCCCAACTTGTAGGATAAGTGTAATCCTTCTATTCTAGAACTTGAAGTCCATAGCAGTAGTTGTACAGAATGTTGATGGCTCGGAACTAAAGTCCCTGCTCTCATGATGGGGGACATCAGGGGAGAAACATCAATTCATAAGGCCCAGCAGAACTCAGATCACAGAACAAGTGTCATGAAACCCATGGCTAAAAAAAGCTTCTACTCACCAAGAGTGAACCTAATGTAAACCAGGGACTCTGGATAATAATGATGTGCTGATGTAGTTCATCAGTTGCAGCAAATGTACCCCTCTTATGTGAAATGTTGGCAGAGGGGGAGACTTTGTATATGTGGGACAGGGAGTAGATGGGAACTCTCTACTCTATTCAATTTTGTTGTGAACTGCTCTTAAAAATAAAGGCTATCTTTTAGAAAAGCTTCCATATTCAAAGGGTGGGAAGAGTCAGTTGCCAGAGTGGTGACATTTCTGGCGACACTCTTGAGTACGTGTTGAGGGGTGCACTGGACCCTAAGTCATTAGAGATGAGTTTTAAAAGAGAAAGAGAGAAGGAAGGAAGGAAGGTCATTTGTAAGCCTTTGTTTCCAATAAACACAGTCACCCACTGATTTGCAAAAGTTTGCAGTTAAAAGTAATGAGAGAGGGAGAGATGATACACGTTCAGTATGGTGCCTTTGACAACATTGTTTGAGGAAGATTTGATTTGTTTCAATGTGATGCAGTAGAGGTAGAACAAGGGAGACAGTCAAAGGTCCAGAGATCTGCAATGTGACTTCCTCCTGCCAATCCACAAATCTCTAGCAAAATCTGTAAAGAAAAAAAAAATTAATAAAGTGCCTGCCTTGGAGTCATCAGAGAACAGGCTGAGTTTTATGTTCTGGGTGTCTCGGGGTATCACAGGGACAGCTCCCAAGGGTCTAGGAGAGTGAAAGCAAGAGAAAAGCATGAAAGGGAATATGATTGTCATGGGAAAAATAATTTTATTAGTGCTGGTTTTCTTAACTATGGTAATGGTCAATTTGAGGAATATTGTTACAACCTGAAGGATCCCTCTGGTGGATATATTATACCCAAACCTAGAAATTGCTGACATCAACACCAAAGCCAGATGGTGGTTTCTAAACTGGTTTAATAATAGAATCCAGTGTTATCACACAGAAGGCCTACAGCTACTAAACTAGTTTAATCTGAAATGATGCTCAGAAGGTATAATAGCGAGAGACAGGATAGCTCCAGTCATATGGGAAACTACTCACGATCCATTAATGTTGGAAGATTATTGTAGAAACAGAGACATCACCTGGGGTTTGACTGTTTATTATTAGACGATAAATTGAACCACACTGGGAGGAAGTCATGACATCTGCTAAGTACTTTGAACTTGGCCAGAAAACCACATATCTCTTCTTGGTGACTGATGTCTCTGTGAAGAAGGCTGAGCGCCGAAGAATTGATGCTTTTGAACTGTGCTGTTGGAGAAGACTCTTGAGAGTCCCTTGGACTGCAAGGAGATCCAACCAGTCCATCCTGAAGGAGATCAACCCTGGGATTTCTTTGGGAGGAATGATGCTGAAGCTGAAACTACAGTACTTTGGCCACCTCATGCGAAGATTTGACTCATTGGAAAAGACCCTGATGCTGGGAGGGATTGGGGACAGGAGGAGAAGGGGACGACAGAGAATGAGATGGCTGGATGGCATCACGGACTTGATGGACGCGAATCTGAGTGAACTCCGAGAGATGGTGGTGGACAGGGAGGCCTGGCGTGCTGCGATTCATGGGGTCGCCAAGAGTCAGACACGGCTGAGCAACTGAACTGAACTGAACTGCTTTTCAGCTCCATAATCAGACAAGAAAGAAGGTGGCAGGATTTTAGTACGATGCTCAAAGATACTTGTGGGAGAAACATATATGTTAACTTTGTCTTCTGCTAGATGTGGAGTGGATCTGAGACATCTTTGTGTTGGGTGACTGGGTGGGATGATGGGGGAATGCAGTTTTTCCAAGGTGTGGATTATTGATCCCACATACATTTAGGGCCTCTGAAGGGCAGGGCCATTGTGGGGGAAGGGGTGGGGTTTAGTAGCAGATCACAGTGCCACCATCCCTATTGATAAGCTTGGCACTGAGGGAGTGGAGCCAACAATGGGACCACTGGACTTTGAAGGGATTATGTGGACCTGGAGAAACCGCAGCAATGTGACTCCCCTAGACTAAGGACCAGGCCCTCTTCCATTTTCCCAGGCCCAAAGACACGTCTTACAACCAAGCTAGTTATAGCTGCCCAAGCATCTGTATCAGAATCTACCTTCAACTGCCTCCTGGTGACCTATTCGCAGCCTTCCCCAGGGTTAAGCTCTTGTTGTCCATGGCATGTGACTACTACTTGCCCCCACTGGACTCCTTAAGAAGTCTTTAGCTCAGTGTATCTCAATCGTGACTGTAAATTAGAGTCACCTCTAGACATACTTATGCTCTAACTTTGGACTGGAGAGGGCTTGGTGTGGACAGGCGTTGATTATGGAATTTGGACTAAAGCATAGCTCAGATGGTTTTAACCACCCCTTAGCTGAATCTACATCTGGGTTCTGCCCAGGGTTTATCTGATGCTCTTGTTAGATTGACTTCTCTTGAGCTGACCTGGTATTGACTCCCCAGTGTGCCTGGGCTTTGATCTTTGATGTTTATTTGTCTTGTCTCCCAACCTATTGCCTACTTGTCCTCTAAAACTTGCACTCTTCTTCACAGTCTTCTGGAAAATGGCTTTTCCTGCAGAAAAACCCAATCATGTCAAGAGGCATTTTAGTAGGATCTTTACTTCCAGAGACCAGAACATGATTTTTTGGCTTCATCTGCAGTCTCTGGCTGTGAGACATTAAAAAGAGGAATCTGTAGCCCAGGGGTGCCCTGAGAGCACAGTCCCAAAGCTGTAACAAAATGTCTCTAGGGGTCTCACTGTCTGCATGGCTCCCTGAGTTCGAGACCCAAGGTTAGAAGTTGTGTACGTGCAGCTTCCAAGGTTCTCCATCTCAGAGCCAGCACTCTGATTATAGAATTTTTTACACCTCAAAATGGGTGGAAAAACAGGGTGATCACAGTTCACACTTTGCCTAAGTAACACGTTCTCCCAAATGTAGGAAATTTTTGCTTCAGAAATGCCCAGCCTCTACTCTGAGATACTCCTGTGTGGTGTTTAAACGTCATCATTTCACTGTTGAGGAGACAGAGAGGACAATGGGTGGCTTCCGGAATCTAGATCAAGGTGAAACTCTCATAAACCTTTATTAGACCTCACTAATCCCTTCCTTGCTTTGTGTCTGTTATCCTGAGACACAGGCTTTGCTGGGTGACAGTTAAAAAAAAAAAAAGAATGAGAACTTCCCATGTCTCAACAACTTGGTTAAAACCTCCAGGAGTCCTGGTCTCTTGCAAGTGAGACATTAAAAAAAAAGAAGCTTAGGAGTTGTGAACTCCTCCTTTGAAATTCTCATTTGCTTTTGAACATTCCCCTTCTCATAATGTAGGAGACTCACTTATATTACCCACAGCCCAGGCTGACTAGAAGAGGTTTTAATTCTACAAAGCTAGCCTGGTTTTTGTGGGATTATATCTTCTTTCTTAAGTCTTTTTTGTGATGTAGACTGATGGGTTTTCCTGAGCTCAGGTTCTGAGATCTGATACACCACCCCTAGGTTATCAATCTGAAATACAGCTTTAAAAACCTGCCTAGATAGGCTGGTATTTAAAAAAACCAAAACCAAAAAACCCAACTCCCATACGTGAACTTTGTTCTCAAAAGATACTGAGTCATGTGTTTGCTAAGTTAGAAATATTATTTAAAGCAGCTTTATTTGTTAAATTACTCTCTGTTCATTACATGAAGGACACATACAATTTAACAGTAATTTTCTAGCTACTATTCCTTTGTCGTTACGGGTGGTGATGCTAATTTTTCAAGAAACTGGAATGGTGATTTCGGATAAAATACGGGTTTAGGCTGCCTAGTGAAATTCAGTGAAATCAATAGGAAGCTCCTGTGCCTGCATCCTGAGCATAGAAACTAAGGAGGTGTCAACACACATACATTTCCCAGTAATGAAGCTTCAAGATGTGCTCCTTAATGGAAGATAATCAACTGCAATGCAAATTTAATGAACTCAGATTTTGAAATGCAAACCAAATCCAGTATCCCACAGAAGATTAACCTAGTCGATAATCTCATTTGAAGCTTTGAGCTGTGAGAACCATCCAGGGCACTGACCAGATCTGCCTCTCGAAGTGCTTGTGAGAGGTAGCCGTCCCTCTCAGGCTTACTGCCGGTTCCTGCGGTCTTTTCTGCATATTTCACTATTGGCTAAATGCTACCACTCTGATCCTTAACAGGGGTACTATCAAATTTACAGTAAATACCCATGAAATGTTAGCCTGCATTAGACTGTTTAGAAGAAGAAGAAGAAAACTTATCTGAACTCATGTTTTTTTAAAAAAGAGAAAGAAACATGAAAATATTGGCTTTATTACTGGTAAACTGAATTGGAACACTCTGTGGCAGAACAGCTGGAAACTGCAAATGTCTCTTCAGATTCAGAGCTCGGGCCGAAGACTTTTCAGAAAGCAGCATATTTAAATTTTAATGGCAGTCATCTAAAGATAATGTGATGAAATGGAAACAGAGTGTTCCAATGCAATTTACCAGTATTAAAGCCAATATTTTCAATTGTTCCTTAAAAAAAAAAAACCCTTAGAAGTGGACCAAGAGTGACCTTAGTTGTAAACTATAGCCTTCAGTTCATAATAATATATCAATATTGGTTCACTGATTATAATAAATGTACACAGTAAAGTGTTAATGGAGAGGAGAAAGGAAGAAAGCCTTCTCAGCCAAACCCTGCTCTAGTTTAATGCAGGCATGCAACCCTCCATGGAACAGCTTCTTTTTTACCCGTTCCATCCTCCATCAAGCCTTGGGGAGGCTCTTCTTGTTTCCTTGAACCACAAAGAATCTCCTTCAGCCCCTCTGTCTCAGAAAACGGGGCCGTTTGCCCTGCATCAATGCTTCAAAGTGGAACTCCCTTCCTTGATCCCATGGCCCTTTATCCTTCAAAGGTCCCCAGAGGAGGCCACCTGCAGAGCACCCTTCTTTCCCTGTAAAACTACTTCCTGCGGCTCAGGTGCCTCGCCTCACACCATGTGTTTTTAGGAGTGGCCGACAATCAGTAGGTCCGGGATGTTTTTCTGGCTCTGTCGTTAAGGCACCCTGGTGCCAGGCCGAGCAGGCAGCGGAATATGTAGGTCTGGAAAGTAGGAGAGAGGTCACAGTCGTCCCCACCTGGAGCTATTCGTTGACATTAATAGCGAAGCCAAGATTCTCAGCCAAAGAGACGGAAAATGGAAACAAAATTCCATAGCACCTTGAGCTCCATGGGGCGGGGGCTTGGTCTCTTCCATGTGAGAGAGAGAGAGAGTGGAAAAGTAGAAAAGAGAGACAAGTGTAGCAACTGGAAAGTCACACCATGTAGAGAATTCTCACAGCACGGAAAAAGGATGTGATGCTGTTTTTTGCAGCTTTTCTAAGTCAATGAGGAATACAGGTTACTAAGCCCTTTGAAGAGTATTTTGGAAGCAAATAAAGCCTTCTGTAGAAGTTAATTTCTAAAGATTTATAGACTTGGTACTTAACAACTGTACTTAGAGTAACTGCATAAGGGAGAAGAAGACTTAGCAATAACAGCTTGGAAACAATAAGGGCTGCCATAGTGTGGTTGGTGTGATTTGTGGTTCACAAACCACATGTGGCATATACGGTGGGATCAAGACTTGAGATGAGGAGAGACTGTTTCTGAAGCCACATTTGTGTTCAAGGTTATTCCCTCCCCACCACCCCCCGCCCCCAGTTCCTTAGAGGAGAAAGAATTGGAAGCACGTGTTACAAACCACCATGTAAACTTTATAGTTCATTTTGTTTAAATCATCACAATGTGCATTGTAAACTGAATCTGGGTTGCCAGATTTACCACAAAAAAAAAAAAAAAAAAAAAGGGACACCTAGTTCAATCTGAATTTGAGGTAAACAATGAATAATTGTTTCAGTGTCTGTTCTGTATTTTATAGGACAACCTTAAACTGAATGCAGTTCTCATTAGACTATCACATTCAACAGTCTCAACAAAACCTAGTGTTTTTCTCATGAGGCTCCCAGTGAAAGGCCATCTCGGTTTTGCTGTTGTCCTCTGAACGGACTGAGTATCCTCGGTAGCTCTACCATTTGCTGTTTCTCCAATTTCTCTGTAAAATCTCCATTCTCTTGTGCTGCTGTTGTTGTTTAGCCACTAAGTTGTGTCCGACTCTTTGTGACCCCGTGGACTGTAGCCCACCAGACTCCTCTGTCCATGGGACTTGCCCAGGCAAGGATACTGGAGTGGGCAGCCATTGAGGAACATTCCAGATTCTTGCTTCCTGAATCTGCTAGATCCTTCCTGTGCTTTTCTATTGTTGACCCTTTTCTTCTAGTTTTCTGTCTTCATCCATCCACTCCCCGACTTCTTGGCTTTCCAAGATGACCCGCCCTTATCTCTAGATGTCCTCTGCTTCACTTCTCCAGCTGGGAGCCAGTCTTGCCCACTTTCAAGTGGGAGCTGCTTTTGTGTCCAGGATGGTGCACTGTACCCTACTTACCCCAATTTGCAAGCCCAACAGATCTCATAGATCCCCCTTAACTAGTCAAGCCTAGAATTTCATGCCCGCGGAGGCCAAGATGAGGAGACACAAGTCCCTCTTACAGAGCACTGTCTCTTTAAGGCTAAGTTCTGGAAAGCTTCCACAGTGAAGGCTGCTCAGACAGCCCCAGGGGCTGATTAGAGGCCAGTTCTCAGAGATCTTAGGTTAAGGCAGGGGCACATCTGAGAGTATTTTTGCACTATTTTATTTTATAACACTAGGATCTGGGGGGAAGGGCATTGCACCATTTTCTTAGGAGCTCCAGACTCCAGCTCAAAGCCTCATTCCAAAGAACCCTTTCATATTTATTCACCCTGAAATAAAAAGATTTTAATTTGAGCTGACAGTCTCGACATTTCATTAGCACTGAAATCAAGTAAAATCAATTCATATCACCAGGATTGTTTATTACAGAGAAGGAATAATATATATATATATATATAAACACCACACAGTGGCATTTTTCCACCCAATGGTTATAGAGAGAAGATGCCTTTCTTTGCAACTGATGTACTCAATTCTATCCAGTCCCCTGAAACTGCTCTCCCTGGTTACCTCTGTGGGGTTATCTCAACATTCCTGTGACCTGGAGCCCTAAGAGTTCTGTTTTGGGTCCCCTGAGGCATGTTTACCCCTACCCAGGCTGGCAGTGATAAATGCCTTATTTTTTTCAACCAGAGGTTATTTCTACCATGTTCTGCTCAACTACTTCTAACAGCTCAGTACCTGGGTATAGTTTCTGCAGTGGCCCAGGGTGGGTTAGATCTGGGCAGGATTGGGGCAAGCCCCAGGAACCACTCCTAGCTAGTTAAAACATTATTTCCATGTGAGCTAATGCCATTCTGTAAGCTTTTCATGGAAACAGCTCAGAATTATCTAGCAACATCTGGGATGACTCTCTCTCTTTTCCCTCACAGTGTGAACACTGTCAGAGATTCTTAGTTCATGTGACTATTCGCCCTGTAAATGTGATTATCATAGGAACTGCATTTATCCACGTGGACAAATGAGTCTGTACACGTAAAAATCTTTGGAGCCAAAGCCAAACAAAGCCCCTCTCAGAAATGCAGACTTTTTGCCACTCTTCATTCCTTCGAGCTCACGGCTATTTTTACAGCAGCTCAAAAGTCTTGAGTTTTGGGAACAAGCCAGATGTTTTGGGGTGTGTCTGTGCAGATTCAGAGATCTTTGGTAGGGGGGCGGGAGGCAGCGAAAGAAAACAGTTTTCCTTCCCTTGGTTTCTAAGCATTTCTGTTCATCTGCATCATGTATGTTATGCTAAGTTGCTTTATATTTGGAAAAATAGACTGTACTTTAATATTCTCTGTAATCTTGGTTTTCACTTCCTCTCAAGTCCTTTATTCTACTGCCAAGTTGCTGACCTGTCTAACCTTTGCTGCAAGGATAAACTCTGACCTTCATGGAAATTCCACCATCTCAGGAAAGGAAAACTTTAGCTCCAGCCAGGCCTAGAATCTTGCAATGAAAGGAAGCTAAAATGAGAATTTTATTGGAATAGACACTGTCCAATGGTTTGCTCAAAATTTAAAGAGCATTTTTAAAGCATTTAAATTTAAAGCATTTTAAAGAGTTTCTTTTGTTTAAAAAAAAATGTCTCCAACATTATTGTTTTAAAATATGTAGCTTCAGATGGTGCCTGGAATTAGGCTGCTAAAATAATAATAACAACAAACTCAGTGTTTTCTCAGTGTTCAGATCCTAAATTCAAATCTTCAAATTTTATCATAATTATGTGTATGTGTACATGTGTGTGTGCTAACTCACTTCAGTTGTATCCAACTCTTTGCAACGCTATGGACTGTAGCCCACCAGGCTCCTCTATGCATGGGATTCTCCAGTCAAGAATACTGGAGTGGATTGTCATGTCTGCCTCCAGGGGATCTTCCCAATCCAGGGATTGAACCCATACCTCTTACTTCTCCTGCATTGGCAGGCCTTCTCCAGGGCATCTTCCTGACCCAGAGATCAAAGCTGCATCTCAGTCTCCTGCACTGACAGGCGGGTTCTTTACCACTAGCGCCACCTGGGAAGCCCAACAGTTCTTAGTATCACAAATAGGAAAAGCTGCTTTATGAATTACTTAGTCTTTCTCTTCCATATCTTCCCATTTCCTTTTCCAGTTCAGAAGGGCATTTTTAGTCACTAAATATATTGTGATGTTGCTTTTCCAAACTTTTAATTCCATGGGCTATGGGGGGTTTATTAAAATGGGAGTGATTCCCAGTACTGTAGAAAAAATGTTCTTTTTGTGGGGAGGGAGCAGTATCAAGCCGTACTGTTACCCTTACTTGCCTACTTGTTATTTGATTTTCAGAAAGAACTTACAATTAGTCTGAGGTCAAAGAGTCTTTGGGGCTTCTCAGCTGGCACTAGTGGTAAAGAACCCGTCTGTCAGTGCAGGAGACTTAAGAGATGCAGATTTGATCTCTGGGTCGGGAAGATCCCCTGGAGGAGTGCATGACAACCTGCTACAGTATCCTTGCCTGTCACAAAGCACCAGACACAACTGAGCAAGCACATCACATATATGTGATATGCATATAAATATATGCATATATGTAATACTAGCTACATATATTCCTTATCCCTGGAGAAGAAAAGGGCAACTCACTCCAGTATTCTTTCCTGGAAAATCCCATGGATAGAGGAGCCTGGCAGGCTACAATCCATGGGGTCGCAAAGAGTCAGACATGACTGAGCGACTAAACAAGAACAAATATTTCTTATACTTGGTATACTAAATATGTTTAATTTTATGTACCTTATTTTTAATATTTTAATTATATGTGCATGTAACATATGTATAATTAAGGTACATAGATACACACGTTTTATTTAAGGCTGGAAAATATTAATGTTCCTTAGTAAAAAGAATAATTTTTGTACCATATGAGAATTATATTTGGAAAAAACACCCAGCAGGGGGATGTTTTGCAAACTTCTTTGGTTGGATCTGTTGTGGAGGCTTCCTGTGGCAGAAAGTCTCCATGTTGCATGTATGTAAGAAGTTGTGTATATGTAAGGAATATCGATCAGCTATGTACTAAGGGAGAGGAGAAAGAGCAGTGCACTGTATGGAATTGACCATTTGCTCCTCCAACTGCATGAAGTACAGTTGTTACAACTGAACGTGGGAGGAAGTTAAAACTTGTAAAAGACGGGTGTCACATTCTTGACACTGACAGCTCATTTCAAAAGCTCAGCAGCAGTCCTATTTTCAGAATTTCTAAACTGGTATAGATTTGAGGTGCCAGCTAGTTAGAGAAGACAGAAATATATTAATAGACTCAGGTGGTATGTCCCGAAGGTGTGACTTTAACATTATAAATAAAATCCCTGGTTTTCAAAATCCACCCTCCCCTCACCCCATCCATCTCCAGTCTTCCATCCCCCCTACTGATCGTTCATCAATTCCCAAGTTTTCATAATTGACGACAGTGCCTTCTGCTAAAAATAAATAAATAAATAAATAAATATATATATATCCCTGAGATGTGTTAGCATATGGGCTGAGATGCAAGCTAAGCACAAGGGACAGACCTCAACCCTTCCTCCCTGATACTCTTCTTCAGTAGGTCTGTGTGAGGCTAGGAATTTGCATTTTAACAAGCATCCCAGGGCTCCCCTGGTGGCTCAGACAAGAATCTCCCTGTAATACGGGAGACCAGGGTTTGCTCCCTGGGTTGGGAAGATTCCCTGAAAAAGGAAATGGCAACCCACTCCAATATTCTTGCCTGGAGAATCCCATGGACTGGAGCTTGGCAGGCACAATAACAAGGGCTTAATGATAGGAGAGATACTTGGAGTATAACTTGAGCCAGTCTGTATTAAAGTGTGCATGGCTGAAGGTGGATGCCTCCTCCAGAAGTTGAGGGGAGCCCTGGCATATGCTTCGTGGGCATCGCAGGGAACAGACAAATTTGGACATAACATCACCTCCTCCATGCTTTCTCAGGACTAGCTCTTGATAATTATCCATATGAGACAGATATTTGGAACATAGAAACCAATGAAAAAGACTAGAAAAAGATCTTTGCCTTCTTAAGAACAGTGTGAGTAAGATCATATGAAGGAACCATTTTTTACTGGAGGGAGGAGCGTTCGAAGCCTTTAACTTTGGACCTCGGTGAATGAGTATCAGCGGTGTTTGATCTGTAGAGCAGACAGGGCGCCGAATGATCTGGAATGGTTCCCCTGGACACCCTCCCGAGATGGACATCTCTGCTTCATGCACACTCGATACTCTGAGGACACAGGCGCTTCACTACAAGGAAGGCTGATTGGATTTGTGACCAGGAGTTGGGGCAGTCGGCCAGGGAGACCACTGGCATGGGGTTGAACTTGCTGGGAACGGCGAGGGCCTCGGAAAGACTGAGCGCACAGAAACAGGGATGGGCCTGGGGCAGAGGGACAGGCCTTCCTGGCCAAGGTGGTGGTGTAGACTGATCTTGACTTGTGTCGACAGGAAAGCTGTAACAAAACACAGTAGGGAGGCATCACTTTGGGAAGAAGGTTTTAGGGAGAAACAGCATCAGCCAGAGGGACCTTGAAGAAAGAAAGACATATAGACATCAGATAGGGGAGCGTGGGAAGGGGCAGGAGCCCAGATGCTAAAAGATTCTCGCAACTCCTGCAGTCCGGTCCATTGTCCACGATAAGGCTGAAAGGTGGGCTGAGAACAGCCCACCTGTATGTCAGGTTAAAGGTGTGTGTGTGTGTGTGTGTGTGTCAGTGATGTGATGATGGAACAGGTGAGTACCGTGATGAAGCCCAGGTTTTTTTTTTTTTGTTTTGTTTTTTTTTGTTGTTGTTTTTTTTTTAATTTATTTATTTGAAGCCCAGGTTTTAGGAAGATTGAGTTTAGGAAGCCACAGATAAGGTGGATTCATGCAGGGGAAGAATGAAGTCAGAGACATAAAGGAGATTCTCACCATAGTCAAGGGAAGCGTTTTATGAAGGCCTCACTTCAGTACTTTGGCTACCTGATGAGAAGATCTGACTCATTGGAAAAGACTCTAATGCTCGGAAAGACTGAGGGCAGGAGGAGAACGGGACAACAGAGGATGAGATGGTTGGATGACATCACCAACTCAATAGACATGAGTTTGAGCAAACTCCAGGAGATGGTAAAGGACAGGGAAGCCTGCTGTGCTGCAGTCCACAGGGTCACAGAGTCAGGCACAACTGAGTGACTGAACAACAGCAACGAACTAGGGCAGGGGCAAGTAGGGCCTATGGGACACTTGAATTTTGCAGTGGAGCTAGGCCTGGTCAAGGAAAATGACCAGTTTGATTTTGAACCTACTATTACATCTGAGATGCTGGCAGGCAGTCCCTGTGGAAATGTCCAGCTGGCAGCTGGGGACATGGGCCTGAAGGTAGAAGCCCTGAGTTAGGGAGCAGAACCTCAGGAGCTGCTTTGGTTGGAGGCAGGAGTGGGCGAGGTGGGGAGGGAAGGAGACAGGAAAGGAGGCGTTCCCAAGGGAGGGACCCCTGTGGCGCAGCCAACAGTGTCAGCTGCTGCAGCAAGGCCAGGGCTGAGGACCCCTGATGACCCAGGGTTCAGGACTACTGTTGGCATTAGTAATACAGGCAAAGCACAGAATAACTCACAACCCAAGTGTTGGAGCCAGGGGGCAGTTTATCCTTACACGAAGTGGGTAGTATAATCAAGAGAAGGATTTTCAAAATATTCATTCATATTACTGTCAGAAAGACAGAGGTCCTTTTGTCAGGGAGGTATAAGAAAAGATGCGGAGGTTGAAGATACAAATAGGCTGTGTCCATGGAAACGGCTCAGAGAGGATGCAATGAAAAGCTGTGAGCACGGGCCTTGGCCCAAAAGGGGCCCCCGTTTTCTTCAGGCGCAGGATGGAAATTACGGGTGAAGTTACAGAGAAGGAATATTAGAAGAGAAAACGGATACAGAGTTTCAGTTTGGGTTGATGAGAAAGCTCTGGAAATGGAAGGTGAATGTACTTAATACCACTGAGTCATATATTACAGATGGTGAAAGCAGGAACTTTGGTGTTAAGCTATGTTTTATCAGAGAGAGAGAGAAAAGGAAAGGGTGTGGTCAGTCTGGCAGTCAGGTAGGTGGGCAGCCCCCTCGGGGAGGGGGTGTTGAAGAGCAGTGAGGACCTGTACTAGGCAGCCTAAGAACTGGGCGCCTGAATGGCCCAGGCTTAGGGGTGCGGTGGGAGGTGCTCCTTTTCTTGGTAAATCTTAATCTTGTCACGTTCACCTTTTGCCCAGAATTTGTCAGTGGTTTCCCATTTCTCTGAGGACAGAACTCTTAACTCTACCAGGACCTCCCAGGCCTGGCAGGAGCTGACCCCTGCTCGCTTCCCTAACCTGCCCTCCCCTGCCCCAGCCCTTCCTCTCAGACTCCTCCCTTCAGCCACATAGGCCTCCTCAGGTCCCTGGACGTGAGGATAGACGCCCTCCCCGGGGCTTTTGCCTGTGCTATTCCCCCTGAACAACCCCTCTTGTGCTTCAGGTTTCAGCCTGGATGCCCCCTCCTGCAAAAGTAGCCTCCCTTGTCCCCCATCATACCCAGCCACAACATCCAGTCACTCCCTTCACAGCGCTTGTCACGTTGGGGAACAGTGTATGTATTTGTGTATCAACCTGTTCATTCACTGTCCTCCCACTAGTCTGAGGGTGTGGTGGCATTGAGAACCACCGTGTCTGGCCTGTCTCTTCCCTACAAAGCGCTCTCCACACATAGTAGATGTTTGTTCAGTGAAGATCTGCCGTGTGAATGAATGAATGACTCGATCAACCTCTTGACATTTTGCCACAGTGCCCAGCTGTCTGGGCACAAGAGAAAAGAAAACAGAGAATGGCAATTCCACAGGAGTAGGAGTGACTTTGGGGGAATATATGTGAGCATCTGGGAACAAGGGGAGTTTACCAGACTCATGAGAAAAGAATGTATGAACCCACTAGGGTTTTGAATAGACTGACTGAGATGAAAGTACTCAGATAAGGAAGAGATGGCCATGCTCAGGTTTACTGTGTCTGTGTGCATATTTCTGCATAGCGCCCTGAAGGTGGGCAGGCCAACAGCCCCAGGAGATTCCCACCCAGATTGCCTGAGCACCTGAGATGGTCTGAGACATCAGCAGTAGTAAAAGCTAGTCTTGGGCACTTGCTCCAAATCAGTGCTTGTACTTGGCGAATTGGCTTGTTTAATCCTCACAACAGCCCTCCATGGTGAGTACTTTTATGAAGAGCAAGCCGTGAGCAAGATGTCAGAGTCACTGACAGAAGGCATATCTTCCAGGTGCTTGTGTGAGACAAAGGGTCAGTCCTCCACCCAACACTGAATAAGCGAATGAATCACTTGCCTTGGGGCCTAAAGTCTCTTCTTCTGCGAAGTGTTGTTTAAAAATGCCTTGTCCAGAGCATACCCTTCAGTGATGACTTGATTAGAAAGCCCCCACAGAAGCACTGCATCTTGAGTCATTAGACTCATTCTTCCTCCTCCTTTTAAGCACCAACTGCCATCTTTGGCACTGTGCAGATTGGACAGAAGGTTTGCCTTCAGGGGCAGAGAGTGAAAGCCATGATTTTCTGCCCCACTTAGCACGATAGCAATTTTCATTTTCTGTTTATAAAAGTGATTAGCACCCATGGTATAGGAGGAACTTTTGCGATAGAGTTTTGTTGAAATTTCAGCTTGGGAGCTTGGAAGGGAAAATAAGATCAAAGTGGAGTAAGAGGAGGAAATGTAAATATTAGGGAAACGGCCTGGAGAGGAGGGTGAAACGCCAGTCCATCTGACAGCAGGTTTCCACAGGGAAGCGTATTTTCATGACCAGTTCACATGTAAATAGTCCACGGCATGGGTTATTTTGGCACAAGTGAGTTCAGAAAATCTGCTCAATAATATTCATTCAACTTCCTTCGCTTTCCTGTTGACATCAGTACTTTCCAGGATGAGCAAGTGCTCAGGAGCCACGTGGAAGNCGGCCTCCCGGCCTTTGTGCGCTCACCCCAACCGCGGGACTAAGGGAGGAGGAAGGGGGCGGAGTCGCACCCAGCCTGCCCCTCCCCCTTCCTCAGCTGTCTGCCTCTGGACTGGAAGCGCCCCCAGGAGTCAGAAGAGAACTTGTTCAGCGTCTGCTCTTGGGGTAAAATCCAGGGATTTTCCCAGCAAGGATTTTGCCTCCGAAGCTGTTCTCTGTTCCGGGTACATGGTCTCCCGCCTGTGAGGCTGCTCTGGGTGTGGAAATTGGGCCAGGGAATGCAGTAAGGAGTCCGTCTCAAAGCCAGCTTTTCTTATGTGGACGCTGGGGAGCCTGGGCTTGGGGGAGGGGTTGGTGGGAACAGGCCTTGGCAGGGTTGAGGGGCGCAGCCTGAGAGGGAAGCGGAGGCTCTGTCCAGGCAGCTTCCCTTGGGAAGCCTCCTGCACCCGCAGCCTGGTGTCCCTTACTAGGAGAAGCTCCAGGTGGACCAGGACAGGTAAGCGTGAGAAGGGGACCAAGCACCCAATGAAGGATGCTGGGCAGGCAGGACCATACTCCTTCTGACCAGCCTCATTTTCTGGGAGCTGAACTTTCACATTGGACTGAAACCAAGATGCCCACTGTGTGACCCTGGGATCGCATGGCCTGAACAGAGTGCCAGTTCCAGCTGTTCCCTCTACAGATGAGGAAACTGCATCCAGACAGCCTGATGGCTCTACTTTCAGGATACATGTTTCACTTTGCCTCCCAGACTTCCCCATCTCTCCTCAGGGCCATTGAACTTCAGAGGAAACTTCAGTGGAGCTACCTCCTTAGGAAGAACCCATACCGTGATGCTGGGGAAGACTGAAGGCAGGAGAAGGGGATGACAGAGGATGAGATGGTTGGATGGCATCACTGACTCAATGGACATGAATGTGAGTAAGCTCCGGGAGATGGTGAAGGACAGGGAAGCCTGGCCTGCTGCAGTCCATGGGGTCGCAAAGAGTCGGNGAAGGCAGGAGAAGGGGATGACAGAGGATGAGATGGTTGGATGGCATCACTGACTCAATGGACATGAATGTGAGTAAGCTCCGGGAGATGGTGAAGGACAGGGAAGCCTGGCCTGCTGCAGTCCATGGGGTCGCAAAGAGTCGGACACGACTTAGTGACTGAACAACAAGGTCCTAGGGCTTCCCTCTGGCTATCCAGAAGTTTTAGAGCCATCTCTGGATGGAGGGTGACCCAGACTAGAGTCTGGAATAAGCACAAAACCCTTGATTCACCTAGCAGCCAGCGAGGTGTGCCCGCTGGGACACCAGAGCACAAGCCAAGTCATCCACCCTTGGCCTTTTTACATGACTTTCGTTTAGGTGCAGCGGAGTTGTCAGGTCACTGTGGCTTTCCTGCCTTCTTTCTGGTGGGGCTGCGTTTTTTTGGCTTCAAGAGAAAGGGGGCTAATGGATGCTGATGAAGTCTTAGTTCCCAGTAAACAGAGGAGCCTGTCTTATCGGTGTGTGTGCTTAGTCACTCAGTTGTGTCCAACTCTGAGCGACCCCATGGACTGTACCCCACCATCTATGGGATCCCTAACTTGTCTGCCATTCAACATTTATTAATGCCCGCTGTGTACAAAGGAAATCCTTTGACAGCTCTTCTAAGAAACGTGAACCTCAGATAATATTCCAGAAGCAACTGACTAATGGGTCAAGACAACAGACCTCTGCCCATGGAATTTTCCAGGCAAGAATACTGGAGTGGGTTGCCATTTCCTCCTCTAGGGGATCTTCCCAACCCAGGGATCCAATCCATGTCTCCTGTGTCTCCTGCTTTGCAGGCAGATTTTCGACCTACTGAGCCATCGGGGAAGCCTGTCTTATTAGAGTGAAAGTTAATAAAGCTTGTAACACCTAAGAAAGGATCTGAAAATCAATTTCCACCAGAGATGGGGTACAGGGGAAGGTCAGTAATGTATCTATAATTCCATTTACAAATTTAATGAAAAAAAAAACAACAAAAAAAAACTCCAGGCCACATGAGATCCAGAGTTTTGCTTTATTAGACATCTGTGAAGAAGAGTTTGCAGATACAATCAAATTGTGAACTGCTGCAAAGTTCTGTGAAGTTTTAATTTATCCTTTAGTGAACAGACCCCAATGGCTGATATTTTAGAATATAGTTCCATATCCCAAGCAGATGAGAGATGTGATGTTATGGCCAACAACTTTTATACTAGTCATCCACTTAAGCTGTTTCCCAGCATAAATATGCAGTTTAATCACAGCTATTTCATCTCTACAATGCGTGATTCGATCTTCAACTAATAATGCATTTTGACTCCTGTTTATATTGGTGCATGCGATTCTTTGCCACCCTGGCAATTAACCAGACCTGGACTCTAAAAGCTAAACTTGATCTAAATAACATTCTAGGGGTAGGGCAGGCTCTGTAATCTGGACTCATTTTAGCCATCAGTCTGCAAAAGCACTTGTATGTCTCCTTTTTCCTATCGTGTCTGTCTGTAACTTGTCTGTCATTCAGCATTTATTAATGCCTGCTGTGTATAAAGGAAATCCTTTGACAGATCTTCTAAGAAACTTGAACCTCAGATAATAGGCCAGAGACAACTGAGTAATGGGTCAAGACAACAGGCCTTTTAGAAACTTTCTCAGATTAGAAAATGTGCCCAAGTGTACTTATCCAGTGCTCTCATTCTGNTCCCCCCACCCCCAGCATCAGCCTTCTTTGGGTCATGGTGAGACAGTTCCCTTCAAGATCTGCTAGAATGGTTTTCAGCTTTGGTAATAATGATTGTGAGGACTGGTGCTGAAAGAGACCCCTGCCTCCCTTCCCAACTCCTGCTAAGCCCACAGTAGATGGTTTTGTCAGGAGTAGATGTTCAGGTCGTTAAGGGTTGAACATGGAAGCACTATTGCAAGGCAGAAGAAGAGTTGATGCTGTGGCTCCATGAACTATTTCTCCTTATTTTCACTGATGTCTGTGCTGCTCCTTGTTAGAGCAGAGTAATGTAAAGGATACAGCTAAGTGGTTTTGTAGGAAACCTAGATTGAAAACTGTTCTAGAGATTACTCTCATCTTCATCACCCCGAAGCAGTGTGGGAAGTATATTAGCTCACTGATAACCTCAGGTGGACAAGACTTACTGAGGGGGAATGCCTGAAAAAGATTGCATTTTGGTTTCATTCCTAAACAGGGAAGATTTCCGTTCATTCCTGTGAGACTCTCACGCATAATTCTGTCAACACAGAGCTGATGGAGAAACCTGTGGGAAACTGTCTCAAGTTGAAATGGGTGCCCATACTCTTTATTTATGGAGAAATGGCCCTGCTTCCTGAAGGTTTTAAAATATCTTTTTTATTTTCTAATATCTATTTGTTGACTTGGCTGCGCCAGATCTTAGTTCCTACATGTGAGATCTGGTTCCCTGACCAGGGATTGAGCCCAGGTCCCCTGCTTTGGGAACATGGATTCTTAGGCACTGGACCACTAGGGGAGGCCCTCAAATCATGGGGGTTTTAAATACAGCAACGTATTGGTTTTCCAGACCTTCTGTAACAAGGTACGACAAACGGGATGGCTTAAACAGCAGAGACGTATTGTCTCATAGTTCTGGAAGCTAGGAAATCCCCAGGATCAAGGTGGCCCCATAGTTGGCTCCTCTCGAGAACCATGAGGAGACTCTGTCTCAGGCCTGTCTCTTCGCTTCTGGTGGCTGCTGGCCATCTTTGGTGTTCCTTGCCGTGTAGAAGCATCATCTTGATCTCTGCCTCCCTCTTCACACAGTGTTGTCTTTATGGGCATGTGTCTGCATGCAAATGTCTGCTTTTTTTAATATTTCTTTAAAAAATATGTTTTTAATTTACTTTTGGCTATACTAGGTCTTTGCTGCTTTACGAGGACTTTCTCTAGTTGGGGTGAGCAGGGGCTACTCTGGGTGGCAGTGTGCAGGCTTCTCATTGTGGTGGCTTCTCTTGTTGTGGAGCTCAGACTCTGTAGTTGTGACGCATGGGCTTAGCTGCCCCAAGGCATGTGGGATCTTCCCAGACCAGGGATCAAACCCAGGTCGCCTGCACTGGCAGAATGATTCTTATTCCACTACACCACCAGGAAAGTCCCAAATGTGTCCTTTTCATAAGAAAGTCGTATCAGATTAAGATTCACCCTACTCCAGTATGATCTCATTAACTACATCTTCAATGACCACGTTCTGAGGTCACATGGGTTAGGACTTTAACATACGAATTTTGGAGAAAATACAATGCAATCCATAACAAAACCATTGTTATGAGCTTATTAATTAGCTGATAGGATATGTAGGCTCTTGACTTCCCCTTTTTACTCTTTGTTGTTGTTGTTGCCCAGTTTCTTCATAATAAAAGGTTAAGAAGGAAAAAATAAAGTTCAAGCTAATGTACCTCACTTTGTTGCACGCAGCTTTGGGAATAGGATGAGGGTCAAAATGAGGCTTTTAGTTCGTGGTGTGTGAGAGTGGCTTCCCATCTGTCTGAATTAAGGATAGGTACCAGATCTAATTAGAATGACAATGATGAGGTAAGGATTACAATCCACCTTAAAGTCAGGAGCCGTGATATTAATGTTTTCTGGCAATGATGCTCACTGCAATGTGGTTCATTGTTTGACAGCTTCATCCGGTGTGTACAGGTGGCAGGTTCTGATCTAGGCTGACCTCAGAGCCCACTCTCCACAGAGTGAAGCTGGCACATCCCTGCCTGGAGGTCCAGGACAGGGCTTGAAATAGGTTGTGGCTCGTTGAACAGACTGGGAAGACTGGTGGGCTTTATAGTGACAGACATGCTTGTTTGCAGGTCAAAGGGTGATACAGCTCTTATTAAAAAAGAAAAACAAGACAAACTTTTTCTTCTTATGTATCACCATCTCATTTTCCTTGTAGCCCATTCTCAAGACCTCAGTCATGTTAGACATGCTACTGTTTCCCATCTTTCCATCTCATAAACTGATTTTAGACCAAATAGTTTTCATAGTTTTCTCCAAGGGAAATTATTCTGAGATTTCCACCACCAGAGTTTTGTTGTGTGTGTGTGTGTGTGTGTGTGTGTGTGTTTTCCAGAAAATTCTAAAATGTAACCTCTGAAGGTATCAAGGAGATGTTTAGAAAATGAAATTTCATTTTACTAGTTGCCATGCTGCATAGCTCTTAGAGGGCTGTGGTTAGGATTACGGGAGGAAGGCACCAGAGTGGATTACAACACAGAGCTGACCTTTTACCACCCGGCTGAAGCTCGAAAAACAAAACCAAATCCCATCTTTCTAAACCATACCTGCGTCTTTTCTGGGAAATACCCCCAGAATACTAGTTTGTTTGTTTTGTAACATGGTTTTCCTTGCCTGGGAGAATAGTCCCGAAACTCAAGTCTTACGGTTCTCATGCTACGTAAGCATTTTGCCTCCTTGGGTTGGGCTTGAGGCCTTTTATCCTTTCCTTCTCCAACACACATCAAATGCTTAAGATTACAGTTTTGCCCTGGACAGCTTATGCAATTTGAATCTTATAAATATGAAAATAAAAGGCATAATTAGAGCTAAAGCAGGATGCCTTAATTTTAATCCAAAGGAAGCAAAAACAGCAACAGAGAAGAAAAGAACCTGATTAGGACTTTCTCTGGGGTAAATGTCCACTGGTCCTAGTTTCTTCTACTTTTCTCTTTTCTTCATCCCCACCCTATTGCTCTTGGTCTTCATCTTGTCTGCCTTGGTGACACTCTCGTGTTCCAGTTCTACCCCAGCTTGGGCCACTAAAATAACAAAACTTAAAAAACAGATTTAACCTGATATCTTCATGACAGTGCATTTTTCACTCTCAGGAATAAAGGGGGCTGGGGCTTCCCTGGTGGCTCAGCAGTAAAGAATCCACCTGCCAGTGCAGGAGATTAGAGTTCGATCCCTGATCTGGGAGGATTCCACAAGCTAATCCTCTGGGCCACAACTCTAGAGCTTGGAAACCACGACTACTGAGTGTTTTGCACTCAGTAGTGTTTCTAGGGAGAAGGCAATGGCACCCCACTCCAGTACTCTTGCCTGGAAGGTCCCAAGGACGGAGGAGCCTGGTAGGCTGCAGTCCATGGGGTCGCTAGGAGTAGGACACAACTGAATGACTTCACTTTCACTTTTCACTCGCATGCCTTGGAGAAGGAAATGGCAACAACACTCCAGTGTTCTTGCCTGGAGAATCCCAGGGATGGGGGAGCCTGGTGGGCTGCCGTCTCTGGGGTTGCACAGAGTCGGACACGACTGAAGCAGCTTAGCAGCAGCAGTGTT
>SJYV01056329.1:1167159-1261751 GCA_006410875.1 Neotragus pygmaeus
ATCTAGGTTGGTTATAACTTTCCTTCCAAGGAGTAAGCGTCTTTTAATTCCATGGCTGCAATCACCATCTGCAGTGATTTTGGAGCCCCCCCAAAATAAAGTCTGACACTGTTTCCACTGTTTCCCTGTCTATTTCCCGTGAAATGATGGGACCAGATGCCATGATCTTCATTTTCTGAATGTTGAACTTTAAGCCAACTTTTTCACTCTCCTCTTTCACTTTCAACAAGAGGCTTTTTAGTTCCTCTTCACTTTCTGCCATAAGGGTGGTGTCATCTGAAGGAAGTCTTGACATATGCAACCACACAGATAAACCTGGAGGACATGATAAATGAAATAAGCTGGTCACAGAAGGACAAATACTGCACGACTCCACTTACATGAGGAATCTGATATACCCAAAGTCAAAGGCATAGAAACAGAGGGTAGAATGATGGTTTCCAGGAGCTGAAGGGAAGGGGGAAAGCAGAGTTGCTAGTTCAGTTCAGTTCAGTTCAGTCGCTCGTGTCTAACTCTTTGCGACCCCATGGACTGCAGCACGCCAGGCCTCCTTGTCCATCAGCAACTCCCAGAGTTCACTCAAACTCATGTCAGAGTTGCTATTTAATGGATACAAAATTTCAGTCTTGCAGGATGAGTAAGTTCTGGACACCTGCTGTGTGACATTTGCCTACCGTCAATAATACTCTATTGTACATTAAAAAGTCTAGAGAAGTAAGTCTCATGCTGACTCTTCTTACTATAATAAAAACCACCACAACAAACAACCTCAAGTGTGTAATGGACCCACTCAGCATTTTTTCAGCAATAGGATGGGGGTTAGGAGGCTGGCAGGGTAGGAGAAAGTCAATGACTAGATGGCACTTGAGAGGTGGATTAGAGAGGGGGCAAAGCTTCAGAAGAGGACACAAGAGGATAGAGATGATGCTGGCGAAGCAGAGACAGAGTGTGTAAACTGAAGGGATCCAGGGTACCACACAGGTAAATATGGAAACAAAGCCGGTAGCTCATCCTCTTGTGATTCCTTCAGCTGTCCCCTGTTGCTAGCTGCCTCCTGGTTGTAGCATAGCTTCTATGCCGCCAGCTAACATGCCTGCTTCCCAGTAGAAGGAAAACAGTGTCAAGGACATCCTTGCCAGCACTGTGCTTGTGTTCCATTGGCCAGAATGACTCCTTGACACCCCAGACTAGAAAGGCTGGGAGAACCAGTAAGCTGGCTGGGATTCCATTAAAAACTATAAGGAAGAAAAGAATGCGTGAGCAAGGTATCTGCTTCTGGGGTTGCTGTTAGAGCCTTAGTGTAAATAACTGATCAGTTGGCTTTTTTACCTGAAAGCTGTTACACTATAGGAAAGGAATTTTGGCAGGGAGGAGAGAAATAGACCCAAGGTGAGGAAAGGAAGGACAGTTTCGTGCTGTATGCTTTAAGAAACCAGGTTTCTGGGAAGTTCAAAGTGCAGATCACTTAATAGGTAGAAAATAGCCAGGCAGTCGAGGGTCCCAAGGTGGGAGCAAGGCCGAGTGATGGGATGGGGTGATGAAAGCAAGAGGTGATGGCAACATGATGAGCCCAACTTACAATTGAAATTTTCCCAGTACCAACAACTTTTCTGGTGTCCCAGTTGCTCAACAGCTTCTTCAGTGCCTGTTTGTTTGGGGTTTAGTTTCTGTTTTCATTGCCATGCAAACTAAGACTTCACAGATGCCAGCTGTCAAAAAAACCACACCCAGGACCCTTTCCAGGCCATTAAGAAAGATGCTAGCAACCTACAACCTACAGCACAGCTCGAGGAAGGAGCAGGAATGCCCCCCTGGCTTTGGGCAGCTGTTGCCTTTGAGAGTCAGCCTGTTCATCACCGAACTATACAGGCTTAGAGGGGCAAGCCCAGGACAAACCTCTGGATGCTGCTTCGCTTAGCCACAGACTCTTAAACAGCCAATCTTGAATTAGTTTATCAAGAACAAGGCCAATCATGAATTAACTCAGCAGGAAGAGCCAAAAGGAGGGGAGATCCTGAACCCTCCCATTTAATTTATTTTCTCTCATGTATTCCCAGTTAATTTTAGTTCAGTTTCATCTTAGAAGTTCCTTTGGCTGCAAAGGCGTGGGTTTTCCCTGCAGTGAGGTCACGGCACTGGGCTTGGGGAGGATCATTTACATTTTTTGGTCTCCCGAAGGATGGAGCCGCTGGCAGCCCTCAAAGGCAGACAATGACTCTTTGTGGACACAGCAGTGAATGACTTGCCAAAGGTCATCCGTGTAGCTAGGGAGAAACTGCCACCCTCAGGGCTCCCAGTTGAACTTGGAGCCCAAAGGAAACCCAGAGGAAGGTTTACCCTTTTAGTATAACTTCTGTTATCTCCAGTTCGAACATTTGGCCTCAAATTGCTGGAAGATGATTTTTTAAAACTTGCCTTATTTAAAGTGATTTCATCACGCTACAGACCCACCTGCCAGTACAGGAGATTTAAGAGATGCAGGTTTGATTCCTAGGTCTGTAAGATCCCCTGGATGAGGGCATGGCAACCCACTCCAGTATTCTTGCCCGGAGAATCCCCATGGACCCAGGATCCTGGTGGGCTATAGTCCACAGGGTACCTGAGTCAGACGTGATTGAGCAACTTAGGCACTAACATAAAGGAAAAAATATAGGCTCTTCCGAGAGGTAGTTTTCATGCTACTTCATGTGAAATTAATTTTGTGAACTTGAACAGAAAAGTGATGCGAAAATTAACTGTTGTACAATTAACAGTTAAACTGTTTTTAGGTTCATCTCACAGATCTCTGTAGATACCGCCACTGTATCATGTGCCCCATTGAATTCCAGCTCTCTGTGTACTTGCTTGTCTTTTCTACCAGCCAGTAAGCTACCAGATGATTTTGGATGAATAAATAAACGTCTGGGAATGGAAGGCGAGTAAAATCAAACAATGAATAATGAGTTAGAGCGATCCTTTAAAAGGCGCCAAATACTGAACAGAAGTGCACAGTTCAGCTCAGGTGCAGTCTTATTAAGATGCCAGTATAAAAACACACAGAAATGTTTGCATCTTATTCCCCCAAATTTAGTTACAGTCCTTTTGGCAGTAGAGAGTAATCAGAGTGGGGATGAAGGTTTCATTTTCCGCCCATCAGTATTGACTTGTCCATTCAGTTCACAGCGGTTCCACCTTCACTCACACCCTTACCATCTCTCCTGGGTCCTCCTGTGACAGCCTCTGAGTTTGATCTCCCTGGCCCCTCTTTGCAGATAATCTTTGCAAACTATGGGCCTGAATGTGTCATTCCTCCTTTCAGAACCACTCAGTGTCTCCTCATCATCTAAAAGAAAGGAAAGCCAAGCTTCTCAGTGTGCCCTGCTGCTGGGCTGCTCCTCACTCACCCCATCTACCACCCAGCGGACCATATGTGTTAGTTATTGTCAATTTCGTGCAGCCCTTGAGCTCTCCATGTTGTTTCACACCTCTGGGCTTTTTGCACATAACCGATTGCTCTGCACGGACTGTCTCTCTGCCCTTTGTCTTCCTATAACCCATCTTCAGTTTCTAAACTCAGCTCAACAGTTGAGTCACTTGAGAGCACACCCTTCCTCCTCTCTCTTCCTTTGTGACTGAGTTTATCTGCTTCTCTTGTAATATCTCTTAGTCTGTTGTTATCTTGTGTACGTGGTGATCATCTCCCGTTGCACCTGCAGGACATGGGTCTCTTTCATCTCTGTCCCTAGGATTCATACAGTATCTGATCTGCTCCATTTTCCTTACTCATATCCGTGAGAATGGCTGAGTGAAGGGATATTTGTGGACTTTGTTGAAGAAGTAGAGCTGTGGGAGATTTTCAAATGGCGAGGATGAAAGGTATAGAAAGGCCTTATAATTCCAAAGTGTATGTGGATTTAAGTCCCAAATACTGAATATTAATTATAGGGAAACCCTCTTTCTAGTCCTAGAGGAGTGGTTCTCAAAGTGGGATCCCCAGATCGCAGCATCTGTTACCTGAGACCTTGTCAGCCATGCAGATTCTCAGGCCCCATCCCAGACCTGGAGTGAACCCAGCAATCTGTATTTTAACAAGTCCTCCAGGTGATTCTGACTTAAGCACACTTAAATTTGAGAACCACTGCCCCAGGGAATAAGGA
Source organism: Neotragus pygmaeus (assembly GCA_006410875.1). Classification (NCBI taxonomy): domain Eukaryota; kingdom Metazoa; phylum Chordata; class Mammalia; order Artiodactyla; family Bovidae; genus Neotragus; species Neotragus pygmaeus. The sequence continues at coordinate 1,171,296 of SJYV01056329.1, forward strand.
AGTCAGGCTTATGCAGTATGCTGGTTTCCTAGCTTGAAGTTAGTGCAGATTAGTGAGTTTGCAAAGACCCACTGGTGTGGGGAAGACCACTGGGGACTCTCTTCCATACATAAGTATGTAAGACCCCCATCCTGCTTCAGATCTCCTGTCTTTTCTTAGTCTGGCTTTCCCACATCCCTCAGTTCCTAATGGCAGAGCAGAGAGTTCTAGAAAATAAGATCTAGAACATTTGATGAAAGTGAAAAGATATATAGGGAATGCAAAAGACCTGTTTGTATTGAAACAAGTTCATTAGCCTTAGGGTCTCTTGTACCCCCTGGGGGAGATGGAAGGCCACAGTATCATGTAGTGAGTGGGCAGATTGTGGCTTTGAAGTCAGGGATATGTGGACAAGAATCCTGCCCCCAACACTGGGAAGCTGGCCAGCTCCTTGACTTTCATGGGTCTTAATCCCATCAAATACTAGGTAATAATCTATAAGGGAAAAGAATCTGAAAAAGAATATATATGTATGTGTGTGTGTCTGTGTGTGTATGTAAACAATTGAATTGCTGTGCTGTTCACCTGAAACTTACATGATATTGTAAACCAATTATATTTCAAAGTACAGTTGGTTTACAACATCATGTAAGTTTTTTGAAAAAGAGTTCAGCTATATTTCAGAAAACATCTTTTTTTTCTTAATGTGAAAGGGAAACCAGTCCCTACCCTGTAGGGGTGTTGTGAGAATCAGCTGGGACATGACGGAGCTCGGGTACTCAGCAAATGCTCCCCATTTCTGTCCCCCACCACTTGGTAAAATCCCTGTCCTCGGCCAGATTCACGAGGAAAAGGAAAGATAAGGCTGAATCACTCCATGCTACAACCTGAAGCCAGGTGACCCCATGGCATGCCAACAAGAATTGGTGACAGAGAAACCCTGGCAGGTTGCCCGGTAAAATAGGGGGCACCCAGTTAAACATGAATTTTAGATAAATGACAAATAACTTTTTAGGTAGTACCAGTGCATCCGAAACTCCAGTACTTTGGCCACCTCATGAGAAGAGTTGACTCATTGGAAAAGACTCTGATGCTGGGAGGGATTGGGGGCAGGGGGAGAAGGGGACGACCGAGGATGAGATGACTGGATGGCATCCCTGACTTGATGGACATGAGTCTGAGTGAACTCCGGGAGTTGGTGATGGACAGGGAGGCCTGGCGCACTGAGATTCATGGGGTCGCAAAGAGTCGGACACGACTGAGCGATTGAACTGAACTGAGCTGAAGTGCATCCCAGGGCTTCCCTGATAGTTCAGTTGGTAAAGAATCCGCCTGCAATGCAGGAGATCCCGATTCGATTCCTTGATGGGGAAGATCCGCTGAAAAAGGGATAGGCTATCCACTCCAGTATTCTGGTCTAGGGAATTCCATGGACTATACAGTCCATGTTTTTTTGGGGTGTTATTTCTAAAAGGTCTTATAGTCTTCACAAAACCGTTCAACTTCAGCTTCTTCAGCATTACTGGTTGGGGCATAGACTGGGATAATTGTGATATTGAATGGAAAGGAACAGAGATCATTCTGTCGTTTTTGAGATTGCATCCAAGTACTGCATTTCAGACTCTTTTGTTGACCATGATGGCTACTCCATTTCTTCTGAGGGATTCCTGCCTGCAGTAGTAGATATAATGGTCATCTGAGTTAAATTCACTCATTCCAGTCCATTTTAGTTCGCTGATTCCTAGAATGTCGACATTCACTCTTGCCATCTCTTGTTTGACCACTTCCAATTTGCCTNCTGTGGCTGAGTGTGCCCTAGGCCACCAGAGGCATAATCTCTCCAGGAAAACCCCTTTTTGAAATACAGTTGCTTTCATTCATCATATTTGAGGGGGAAAAAGGTCCAAGTGAAATCCCCCCGTTAGACCTGCAGATGCACGTCCCAGTGTGTGAGCTGATATGAATCATAACTGTGCTTTCAACACTTTTCCTTTGATACAAACGGGAAAGGTACCAACTGACTGGGACTCACTTTGAGCTGCCTGGATTTTCCAAAGGTTTGGATGAGAGGGACAGGGCGGGGGAACCCGGGTCTGTCAGATCTGAGCAAAGGCTGCTGCCTATCCAAGCCATATTCTCTCTCAGATTTCTGTGACTTTATTTTAAATTTTTTTATTTTGTATTGGGGTAGAGTCGATTAACAGTGTTGGGACAGGTTCAGGTGGACAGCGAAAGGACTCAGCCATACATATTCTCCCCCAAACTCCCCTCCCATCCAGGCTGCCACATAACTCTGAGCAGAGTTCGCTGTACTCTCCAGTGTGACTTTTATTTTCCAGATAATACAACCACATTTAAGAGCCCTGCTCTGCCTTCCCTTTACCCCCGAAAAGCTGCTTATCGGGGTCCTTAAGATCTTATTCATGGCAGTCTTCTCAGCAGCCTCAGTCTCATTCTGAGAAGTTTTTTTAATACAAGTTGTACGAATTGGAAAAGTACAAGAATAATGGGTCCATTTCTGCGATGAGTCAAACACTTCATCCCTATCAGTCTGTGTGAGGTACAGGATGTCTGTGGTTTTAATGTTTGTGTCTTTAATGGACAAGATTTGATATGTGTGTTTCCTAATCCTGAGCTATTGAAATATTGATTTTCATCCTGACCTGGTCTCCTGGGCACAGAGCCAGTCTATCTGCATCTCTGCCCTCCACATTTAGCCTGTCTTCCTGCTGGCCTAGACTGGGAACACCAGGGTGAGATTAGATTTGTTAGGGGGGCAGGGAGAGGAATGTAAAACCAGTGAAATAACTGTCTGGCCTCATTTCTGTTTGACAGAACGGGACAGCTATTCTCAACATTCTTGGCTAATGTTATCATGTGTTTACCCTAAGAACCTTTTCCCTTTTATTTTCCTTTTTGATTTTTTAAAATTTTATTTTATCAAAGTAGAGTTGATTGACAATAATGTCTTAATTTCAGCTGTACAGCAAAGGGATTCAGTTATATATATATGCTTTTCCATATTATTTTCTATTATGGCTTATTATGGTGACTTCCCTGGTAACTCAGATGGAAAAGCGTCTGCCTGCAACACGGGAGACCTGGGTTCGATCCCTGGGTTGGGAAGATCTCCTGGAGAAGGAAATGGCAACCCCCTCTAGTATTCTTGCCTGGAAAATTCCATGGATGGAGGAACCTGGTAGGCTACAGTCCATGGGGTCACAAAGAGTCGGACACAACTGAGTGACATTTACTTTACTTTACTATAGGATATTGAATATANGCCTGGAAAATTCCATGGATGGAGGAACCTGGTAGGCTACAGTCCATGGGGTCACAAAGAGTCGGACACAACTGAGTGACATTTACTTTACTTTACTATAGGATATTGAATATAGTTCCTTCTACCATGTTGTCCTATTTGATTTGAATATATAGAGGCTATCAGTGAAAATAAAAGAAATCCGAGCTAAAGAACCATTTGAACATCTCAATAGGGTTGTCTAAAATATGTAAACTATTTTACAAGGAATTCCAGAGAAATGAATAATCTATACCACGTCAAAAATATCTTCTGACATGGAAAATATTAGAAACTTTTCCATTTTTGTGTGCTCTTTGCATATCAATGGTTTGGAACTAAACTCACAACCTGGTGCTGGGCAGTGTCTGAGGGGCTATCAGTTCAGTTCAGTCGCTCAATCGTGTCTGATTTTTTGTGACTGCATGAACTGCAGCACGCCAGGTCTCCCTGTCCATCACCAATTCCTGGAGTCCACCCAAACCCATGTCCGTTGAGTCGGTGATGCCATCCAACCATCTCATCCTCTGTCATCCCCTTCTGCCCTCAATCTTTCCCAGGATCAGGGTCTTTCCCAATGAATCAGTTCTTCGCATCAAGTGGCCAGAGTATTGGAGTTTCACCTTCAGCATCAGTCCTTCCAATGAATATTCAGGACTGATCTCCTTTAGGATGGACTAATTGGATCTCCTTGCAGTCCAAGGGACTCAGAAGAGTTCCCCAACACCACAATTCAAAAGCATCAATTCTTCGGCACTCACCTTTCTTTATAGTTCAACTCTCACATCCATACATGACCACTGGAAAAACCATAGCCTTGACTAGACGGACCTTTGTTGACAAAGTGATGTCTCTGCTTTTTAGTATGCTGTCTAGGTTGGTCATAACTTTCCTTCCAAGGAGTAAGTATCTTTTAATTTCATGGCTGCAGTCACCATCTGCAGTGATTTTGGAGCCCCCCAAAATAAAGTCAGCCACTTTTTCCCCATCTATTTCCCATGAAGTGATGGGATTAGATGCCATGATCTTAGCTTTCTAAATGTTGAGCTGTAAGCCAACTTTTTCACCCTCCTCTTTCACTTTCATCAAGAGGCTCTTTAGTTCTTCCTATTTGAACATGGCGAGTGGGGAATGTATGTGCCAGGCAACCATTCATCCTCATCAGTTCAACCCCTTTGCATCATGACAAAACGCCTAGGAAATAGAAATAAAACAAAGGTGAACCCTGAGGAGACAATAGGCCTTCCCGTAACACGTTTACTGTTTTCTTAAACCTTGTTGACCTCCTTCCTCCATTCCTGTTTCTCACACCATTTCTTCCGTGCACCGACGTAGTCATTCACCTGGACTAGGGCGGTGACTTCCTCCTGTGGGTCCCCTTGCTCAGGCTTCTGCCTTTCAGTATTCACCCTCCATACCACTGCCAGCCTGAGGTTTTGAAGATACCCACTCATTTACGGTCCCCTGTGCTGTGCTGTGTCTAGCCACTTGGTCATAGCTGACTCTTTGCGACCCCATGGACTATAGCCCCCCAGGCTCCTCTGTCCACTGAGATTCTCCAGGCAAGAATACTGGAGTGGGTTGTCATGCCCTTCTTCAGGGGATCTTCCCAACCTAGGGGTCAAACCCAGGTCTCCTGCATGGCAGGCGGATTCTTTACCATCTGAGCCACCAGGAAAACCCACAAATACTGGGGTGGGGTAGCCTATGCCTTCTGCAGGGGATCTTCCCAACCCAGAAATTGAACCGGGGTCTCCTGCATTGCAAGCAGATTCTTTACCAGGTGCACTACCAGGGAAGCTCATACAACCCCCTAGAAGCCTTTTACTACCCAGAGTCCCATGGCCCTTTATTAGCATAAACAGTCATCCATCTCCATCTGCAAACTTGGCTTCCTTCCAGATCCATCTTGAACTTTGCCTTCCAGAAATACTGATATGCCATGTTTCGTGTTTGCCTTTGCACATGTAGTTCATTTTTCTTGGAGATCCATTCCTTTCTTTTTTCGTTTTGGAGACTTCACTCAAGAACATCTGCAGGAATGCTTCCATATTTGCCGTTTTTTTCCTCCTCTAACTTCCCTCCTTCGCAGTCAGTCCCTATATTTGCTTCCGTTGCTGTCCTCTCCACATTTACTGGTTTCCTTTGGCCCATTCATCTCCTTGACTACACAATGAACTCTTTGAGAGTAGGAGCAGGCTTTGTTTGCCTTTGTATCCATAGTGACTCGCTCAGTGGAACAGAGAGAGTGCTCATGAGGGTTTTGGACTGAAATTTTAAGAGGATGCTGAGAGTAGAAAAAGGAATAATAAAAGCAAAAGAAATGGGCATGGGTTATGTTTTGATTGCAGTAACAACCCATTGAGGAAGGATTATTATCTCCACTTTATTGATGAGGAAACTGAGGGTCACAGAGATTAAGCTTGGCCAAAGGTCCCAGACAGCAACTGGAGGAGCCACAACCCAAGCATGAACATCTAGAATAGTTCTAAGAAATGATCAATAAAGATAAATAAATATTTGTTGAACTGAACTGATTGATAAAATATCTACAAGCATCATTCTTGTGTTCATCATTAAATCATACACAGGAAGAGAATTTTTAAAGACCATCTGGTTTCTTTTGGTAGGATTTTGTCTTAATGGCAATTTGATGTAGTAAAATTAGGTAACACTCTCTGGGGTTTAAAGAGTCATTCATTAGTTCCTTCAGCAAGTATTTATCAAATACCTATTATGTGCCGGGCATTGTACTAACACATGGGAGTGTGATTTGGGGGAAGAAAACTTGCCCCAGTGATGCTTTTCTGGAAAATAATCTGTCTAAAAAAAAAAAAAATCACCAAGGACTTCTGGATCTTTGGAGGTTTGTTAGTTGGAACAGAAAGGACTGTAAGCAGCCAAAGAGTTTATTGAAAAGATTCGTTGGCTCAGAGAACCTGTAGGACAGCTGAAGGACCAGGCTCAGCAACTGGGCAGAATCAGAAGGAGGCGATGCATCAGATTGTTGGCTACCATCCCTCTGCAGAACAGGCCAGTGGGGACACTGCTGCCACCACCAGTCTGCGGTCCACATGGCTGCTGGCCCTGAACTCAGACGGCTCTGATGCCACTGCCTCCACTAGAAAAGGGTTACTCTGTGTCCCCACATCTTCCTATCATCAATTTCTCTTCCTTACGGGGACTTAGAATTAGTGAGCCCTGTGCACATTTAAGTCTGTGCCTTGGCTGGCAGGTATGCTGGGATCGTGGTACCCACCTCTGCAGCTACTATAGAGGATCGGGGGCTCTGCCTCCCTAAAAGGCCTATATGCAGGGGCATTCTCCAAACACAGGCAGGGCATCTAAATAGAAAAACAGTATCCACTATGGTCACTAAACTGGACTTTTTAAAATCTCAGTGATGGCTACATTGTGCAGTATCAGTTCAGTTCAGTCGCTCAGTCGTGTCCAACTCTTGGCGACCCCATGGACTACAGCATGCCAGGCCTCCCTGTCCATCACCAGCTCCCGGAATTTACTCAAACTCATGTCCATTGAGTCGGTGATGCCATCCAATCATCTCATCCTCTGTCACCCCCTTCTCTCACCCTCAATCTTTCCCAGCATCAGGGTCTTTTCAAATGAGTCAGTTCTTCACAATATTGTGCAGTATGTAAATGAATAAATACATTTGTTAACACTACTAATTAAGTTCCTGAACTATCTCAGGTAATTAATTGCGGTGTTTTATAGAAATAATGGTCAAAGTTTTGTCACATGCCTTTCTTTCTGGAAATAATAAAAGTGTGAAACTGTAGCAGTTTGTGACCACATCTATTTTCCCCCCTCCCTCTCCTCCTTCCTTCCCTTTCTCTCTTTCTCCTACCCTCCTCCTATAAACATTTATCAAATCCCAATATATTCCAGGCACCATGCTTGCTGCTAGAAAATCAAAGATGAAAGATAAATAAGACATGCTTTTTACCGTTAAGTTGTCCCTAACATCATGGAGGAGAGACAGACATGGAACAAATTTTGACTGCACCATGTTAGAGGTGCTTGGATAGAAATTGAAAAAGGATTCAGTCAGGACATGGAAAGTTGTATGTTCATCTTTACCCCATGAAATTGAAAGGTTGGAGCTTCCCTGGTGGCTCAGCAGTAAAGAATCTGCCTGCAGGCAAGAGATGTGGGTTTGATCCCTGGGTCAGGAAGATCTCCTGGAGGAGGGAATGGCAACCCACGCCACTTTTCTTGGAATTCTCTGGAGAATTCCATGGACAGAGGAGCCTGGTGGGCTACAGTCCATATTGTCACAAAGAGTCAGACATGACTAAAACAACTTAGCATGCACGCACATCAAGAGGGTAGGACAAGCTTTGTAGACAAGGTGGTATTCGAATTGAGTCTTCAAGGATGTAAGTGGTCACCTGGAGAAATGACAGATGAACATTTCCAGCTGGCAGGGTAGGGGGAACTCATGATGAAAGAAGAAGGCATGAAAAGTTGCTGACTATTCAGGGTAACTCTGAGCGCTTGAAACAGCGGGAACGTAGTGTTTGGGGAGATGCCTGATGGACTGTATGATGTAAGACCTGGATGAAATAAAATGATGAAAGCCACTCATTGCATGCAAAGGGGTTTGGAGCTTACCTCGATGACCCATGGAACCACTAAAAGAATAACATGATCCAATTTATATTTTCAAAATATCACTCAGATGACAGTCAGGAAGAAGACCTAGAATAAGATGAAAAACCAAGAGGCCAATTAGGAAATTATTTTAAATTTCCTAGTTAAAAGGAAACAGGTAAAAGATGGCAAGATACTTAGTGCTGTCATCACAGTGGGAATGGAAAAGAGGGTAGAAAATAATTTTTTAAGAGCTGGAGTTTGTAGGACTGTATGGCTGAGGAGAAGTCTGGGGTGCCCTTCCTTAAACAGAGACCTTGGGAGGAGGAACAGGATTTTGTTTGGGGGGCACCGGGGCTGGTTGGGTGCAGACTGAGATGACTCTATGCTGTAACTATGTTGATCGTCTAGATGGAGATGTTGTATTGGTGGCTGCATATAAAGGACAAGAGCTCAGGAGAGATCTGGGATTGGGGTCAAAACTAAGAGTTCTGTCTACATAATTACCTTACTAAGAAATCTCTAGGCTCCCCTCGTTACTAGAGGAAAGCTGACAACGTATATTCCCAAAGCATGAAACAGGAAAATTCAGGCTTAGTCAAAATTCCAAAGTAGGGGCTGAAGTTTGCACCCTCCTAAATCTCAGAGTATTTAAAGCAAATAATATTGAATTTAGAAATGCGTTTTTAACAAGGGAAAAGACACAGGGCTGGCAGTCGCATCTTTGTCTTCTGTAGAAACTCTACCCATTACTTGCTTTGTAAATTACTCTGGACTTGATTACATCTTCTTTGCAAAATGAGAACTGATTGGTTTCTATAGGCTTCTTTATCTTGGTTCTTATTGCTGTTCAGTCGCTAAGTCGTGTCCCACTCTTTGTGGTCCCATGAACCACAGCACGTCAGGCCTCCCTCTCCCTCACTATCTCCTGGAGTTCACCCAAGCTCATGTCCGTGAACTTGCTTGGTTCTAAATTAGCCAAAATAATTAGAGTCCCACCTAGGATACATATGAAGCCACATCCTTTTGATTCTTACGTTAGGTCTAGCTTAGGCCTCCAGAGATTGAAGGGATAGCCAATGTCTCTAAGTTGTCCAGACTCCTGAGTTGTGGGAATAAACACCTCTTGGAGACAGACCTGCCCTATACACGAGGTAGCCCACCTGTGGCTGCTTCTGCTCCATCACCGCCTTCCTGTGGACCCACATGGGCACAGCTCAGTGCTCCAGCCTCTCCTGTGAGATGCCATTGCTGTCCCAGGTCATGAGAGCATGATCATCACTCTCTCAAGGTCCATAGCTCTTGGTTTACATTTCCTTGCTTGGTTGTTTCCCACCACACCCACATTGTCCCTCCTACACCAGAACCACCTCTCCATCACACTGTTCTTGTGGAGCTGGGCTTATGATTTCAGGCTCGCTCTCTGCCATCATGCTGAGACCCCCTTTGGGGACCCCTGGTGTCTTTTCCCGCCAGAAGCCCTTAGTTAGTCTACTCCAATGCACCAGAGACTGGTTTGTTGATACCTATTTACTTTACATTAAAACGATTCTCCCCAAAGCCAGCGACACCTCCAAGAGGACTTGCTGTCTCTAGGACAGAGAAGTGGCTTACAAATCTCAAATAACTGCCTACTATCTTTTTTTTTTCAAGCAATTCTAATTGACCAGACACCTATTTAACATTATATATCTCTATAAACAATGAACAACAATAAAAGAAGAGGAACCACAAAAGGAGGGACCTGGAGAAAACTCCAGGGAGTAAAACTTTTGTAGTCAGCATCCCATTAAGCAAATACAGTCCTTGTTTAGAAATCATTTTGTTAGAATCCAGTTTTTCAGCTGAGGCTATAGGAAATTCTTGTGGCGTGTGGGAAGGAGGGTGTCCATCATCACGACAGAAAGGATAGTTCGTGCACGCCACCCACCCAGCGATCAGCTCTCCGCACACGGTGGCCACATGTTGAGAGCTGCCCTTGCTGCTTCTCCCAGCTTATGAAAGTGAGGGCCAACCACGGACTGCCTGGGGGTGGGGGCGAGGCTGGGGTGAAAATGTCCACCCCACAGCATCACAGAAGAGCCAGCAAGTGGGAGGGTCCTGAGACTGCTGAATAATTTTCAAAGAGAAAGGGCAGTTTTTGCAAGGCAGCGTGGGGAAAGCAAGCTGGACTGATGTGTAAGGAGGCAAAACATTCTAGAAAAACATCACCATTTCTTGCACAATCAACCACTGAGTATGTGTCATCAAACACGAGATGATCCTTACCTGGCAATAACACAGCTAAAATAGAACATTTAAGTAATTTCTCATTGTGACTGAGTTCAACATGGTCTTTAAGTGTCCCGTAACAAGAATACTGACACAATAGTCTGAAGTACAGGAACATTTTCTTTTCCTCATAATCAGATGAAAATGTTGTGGGTACAGAGGCAGAGAAGAAGCTCATACTGGGTTTTCCTTTGCCTTAAATTTAAACAGCTTTTTTATTTTTATTATTTTTTTAACAGTAACTGTACTGTCCTAGTAAACTTTTTGAGATGAAATGAAGAATGTGGGTTTCATCACGAAATCTACATTCACCTTAAAGAGGATACACAATAGCCTCAACTTTGTTGTTTTCTAAAGATGAGTTCTTTGGGAATCAGAATCCTGTTTTTGCTTTGTACTCATTGCATGTGTCAGGAAAACATGAAAGACAAAGCCCAGCGGGTTGATTTCAGCCGCGACAGCCCGATGTACTGAGCATGAAATATGCAATGTGTGTAATTGCTGGACCCTAATCCCATCTAATGAAAACCCAGGACGGTGACTTGCTGATCCTTGGTTTCATAATTAGAAGTTTTGCAGGAACAGACCAAGTCAAGAGAAGAGGTGCACTTTTATAACTAGTGGTTGCTATAATTAAAGTTATTAGTTAAGGAAGGGCTGTTACTCGGGGCAAAACAATCAGAAGGAAGTTTAAGCAATTAAGTCAAATTCACTGTGGTTGTGAGGGTTTGGTTTCTTGTCCCCCTTTCTTTCTGGAAAACAAAACAACCTCAGGCAAGGATTCTGTACTTCTCAAAGAGCATCTTGACTCTGCAGTGGCTGGAGGGCAAACAATGAACAGTGAACTGCGCTGTTGATTCTATCAGCAGGTTAATTAAGAAAGCTGTTAGTGATGATTAAAAAAAAAAAAAAAAGAAGCCAGCACATTTTCAGTTCATATTGACAAAATCCATAACCTAGGCAGAACCGATGTTTGTTCAATACTAGGAAGACATGCTAGAGGCATTTAGAGGAAAGGACTGACACAGAAAGCTGAAGGTCCAGTTTGGGATTCCCCTATTAATAGTGTTAGCAGAACTGATCGTTAGAAATTCCACATGCTTTTTCCTCTCATATAAATTATGTAAGCAGAACTGTTCAGGCCTTCAGACTCATTCTGAAAAACCCAATTTCACTCATGGTGGTGTTGTCATAAAGGAGCTCTGGTTTGGGAGACTGGGTTCTGGTCCAAGCTCTGAAACTAACGTGTTAGGAGTCTGGTGGGTTTGACTCTGCATTTCCACTTCTAAACTTCAAGACAGTCCAGTCTCAGGAGCACAGAAAACCCACCTTCCCCACGTAGCATCTTCCACTGGGGGAGTCTGTTCCCAGCTCTGGTACAGGCTGGTAGGAATGCATTGCCCAGAGGGCAGTGGCACAGAATGGCACCTCCTCCTGCAGGATGAATCACTGCATCTGCTGCCTGGGCAGAAACTGATGGGAATTTGAGAGGAGACGATATGGGGCTTGTCCTATGTTTGCAAACCCTGAAGTCAGACCTTGATCAGGAAAAGGCTCCCTGTTCCCTAGTTAAGCTTCTATTTCATTGACCTCAAAGTTGGCTATTCAGTTTCTCTTTCCATGACCTGTGTGTGTGTCTGTGTGTCTGTGTGTGTTAGTCCCTGAGTCATGTCCAACTCTTTGCAACTCCATGAACTGTAGGCCACCAGCTCCTCTGTCCATGGGACTTTCCAGGCAAGAATACTGGAGTGGGGTGCCATTTTCTCCTCCAGGGGAATCTTCCCAATCCAGGGATCAAACTCGGGTCTCCTGCATTGCAGGCAGATTCTTTACCATCTAAGCCACAGGAAAGCCCATTCCATGACCATGAGTCATTCCCAGTCCCCCAGAATTTGTCCCCTTGGAAACACCACAAGCCGTTTCCTCACGTTGCTGACAAGCTTGAGGTGTCTATGGGATTGCTTAAGGGTCATGGAAAGGAGGTAAAAGGGAGTTAAAGGGCTTGTCCTCGACCTGGCATTGACTTTCCCTCCCTGCCCCTTTGCTCCCTTAGAGAGGCCACCACTGGTGATGCCCAATTGGCTCAGGGCAAGGAGCCATCACAGAAAAAGGCAGGGAGAAGGGACCTCTCTCAGGAGGCTCAGGATGTAAGGTTCTGTAACTGACAAACCTCTGACTGAAAGTAAGAGAGTCAGATGTGTTCAAAATGTTTGGACACAGTGACTCACCACCTCAGAGGTGAGCTCACAGCATCATTCCCTGAAGCCTTTTCTGTCTCTCAACACTTGAGCATCTTTAGAGACTTAAGCTCCAAATTTAATCCTGTGACATTCTGCACCCTTTAAAAGTCTGGTGGTAAGAGATACAAATACTGACTCCCCAAAGTGAGTTCAGAGATTTGATTGAGAAATTAAAATACACTTAAATAATCTCACTTGCTCTGGTTTATAGAAGCAAGGATATTGTGTATTTGGACAAAGTTGGCTAGATGGCATATTGAAAAACCCAGATGAAAACAAGGAGGACAGACACCTTATAAGTTACATGGAAGTATCACAGGACATCCCTGGGAAGGTCATAATAGCAAGAGTCTTAAAAGAAATAGCAATAGAAGACCTTAATTAGCAAGGTCTTAACAAGGGGCAATTGGAATTGCAATGAATAGAGTTGGAATAATTGAGCTCTGAAAATATACAGGGAGATGGAAACTCAAGTCATGGAACTAAATACACCATACATTAGATAAACACAGAATCTCAAAACTAGATTCTATGCCAGAAGCACAGACAAGGAGTTTTTTTGCTTTTAAGGGTGACAGTTGGAGTAGCATGGGACTAACTAGTTAGGTACCTCTGCTCCATCCTATTTGCACCTATGCTTTGCTTCATATGATAGAAAAGCTTAACTTGTAAGGCTGCATTGGCCAAATGCCAGGCAGAAAGATTGAGGAAGGAGTGCCACTAAAAATGAAAATTTCACATTGAAATTTGCTAGTAAAAATTTTACTTTTTTCTTTTTTAAAGTAGTTATGGTACTTTCAGGTACACATGCATTTTCTCTACTTTCACAACTTCTTTCTTATCAGTTCAGTTCAGTTGCTCAGTCGTGTCTGACTTTTTGCATCCCCATGAACCACAGCACCCCAGGCCTCCCTGTCCATCACCAACTCCCGGAGTCCACCCAAACTCATATCCATTGAGTCGGTGATGCCATCCAACCATCTCATCCTCTGTCGTCCCCTTCTCCTCCTGCCCCCAATCCCTCCCAGCATCAGGGTCTTTTCCAATGAGTCAGCTCTCCACATCAGGTGGCCAAAGTATTGGAGTTTCAGCTTCAACATCAGTCCTTCCAATGAACACCCAGGACTGATCTCCTTTAGAATGAACTGGTTGGATCTCCTTGCAGTCCAAGGGACTCTCAAGAGTCTTCTCCAACACCACAGTTCAAAAGCATCAATTCTTCGGCACTCAGCTTTCTTCACAGTAAAACTCTCACATTCATACATGACCACTGGAAGAACCATAGCCTTGACTAGATAGACCTTTGTTGACAAAGTAATGTCTCTGGTTTTTAATATGCTATCTAGGTTGGTCATAACTTTCCTTCCAAGGAGTAAGTNGGTTTTGCCATACATCAACATGAATCTGCCATGGGTGTACACGTGTTCCCCATCCTGAACCCCCCCTCCTACCTCCCGCCCCATACCATCCCTCTGGGTCATCCCAGTGCACTAGCCCCAAGCATCATGATTATTTCCTTGATCTCTATCTTGTCCATCTTGGTCATGAACAAGATTTGGGCCTACAGCTCTGCACCTAATAGAAAATAGACTATTTGTAAGAAAATGTTCAGTTCAGTTGCTCAGTCATGTCCGATTCTTTGCAACCCCATGAACCGCAGCACACCAGGCCTCCCTGTCACCAACTTCCAGAGTCCACCCAAATCCATGTCCATTGAGTCGATGATGCCATCCAACCATATCATTCTGTCATCCCCTTCTCCTCCTGCCTTCAGTCTTGCCCAGCATCAGGTTCTTTTCAGATGAGTCAGCTCTTCGCATCAGGTGGCCAAAGTATTAGAGTTTCAGCTTCAACATCAGTCCTTCCAATGAACACCCAGGACTGATCTCCTTTAGAATGNTTGGCATAGTCAATAAAGCAGAAATAGATGTTTTTCTGGAACTCTCTTGCCTTTTCAGTGATCCAGCAGATGTTGGCAATTTGATCTCTGGTTCCTCTGCCTTTTCTAAAACCAGCTTGAACATCTGGAAGTTCACAGTTCATGTATTGCTGAAGCCTGGCTTGGAGAATTTTAAGCATCACTTTACTAGTGTGTGAGATGAGTGCAATTGTGTGGTAGTTTGAGCATTCTTTGGCATGCCTTTCTTTGGAATTCGAATGAAAACTGACCTTTTCTAGTCCTATGGTCACTGCTGAGTGTCCCAAATTTGCTGGCATATTGAGTGGAGCACTTTAACAGCTGATCTTTCAGAATTTGAAATAACTGGAATTCCATCACCTCCACTAGCTTTGTTCATAGTGATGCTTTCTAAGGCCCACTTGAGTTCACATTCCAGGATGACTGGCTCTAGGTGAGTGATCACACCATTGTGATTATCTAGGTTGTGAAGATCTTTTTGTACAGTTCTTCCGTGTATTCTTGCCACTTCTTCTTAATATCTTCTGCTTCTGTTAGGTCCATACCATTTCTGTCGTTTATTGAGCCCATCTTTGCATGAAATGTTCCCTTGGTATCTCTAATTTTCTTGAAAAGATCTCTAGTCTTTCCCATTCTATTGTTTTCCTCTATTTCTTTGCATTGATCGCTGAGGAAGGCTTTCTTATCTCTCCTTGCTATTCTTTGGAACTCTATCCTTTGGAACCCATTCAAATGGGTATATCTTTCCTTTTCTCCTTGCTTTTCTCTTCCCTTCTTTTCACAGCTATTTGTAAGGCCTCCCCAGACAGCCATTTTGCTTTTTTGCATTTCTTTTTTGGGGGATGGTCTTGATTCCTTTCCCCTGTACAAAGTCACAAACCTCCGTCCATAGGTAATCAGGCACTCTGTCTATCAGATCTAGTCCCTTAAGTCTATTTCTCACTTCTGCTGTACAGTCATAAGGGATTTGATTCAGGTCATACCTGAATGGTCTAGTGGTTTTCTCCACTTTCTTCTTTCTTGTAAGTCTCTAAATATCCTATTCTGATTATATTATTTCCCTGCTCAACATCTATAAGTCTCTTCGTGTCTGTGGAATTAAGTCCAGCTCTCTCAGCACAGCCCTTGTGCAAGTTCTTCATTATCCAGATCCATGGATGTTAACCTACAGTACACAGCAGACCTGTGCTCCTTCCTAGAGGGATGTGACAGGTGCTGGTTCCCATAGTGGATGTTAGTGGTTTGCATTTTGGCACTCACTTCTTTTCCTCCTTCCTTTATCCTGACAACCCACTCCAGTATTCTTTCCTGGAGAATCCCATGGACAGAGGAGCCTGGGAGGCTAGAGTCCATAGGGCCGCACAGAGTAGGACAGGAATGAAGTGACTTTGTAGGCATCCTAGTAAAGGAAAGTTGCTCAGTCGTGTCCGACTCTTTGCGACCCCATGGACTGTAACCTATCAGGCTCCTCTGTCCATGGGATTTTCCAGGCAATAGTACTGGAGTGGATTGCCATTTCCTTCTCCAGCAGATCTTCCCAACCCAGGGATTGAACCCAGGTCTCCTGCATTGTAGACAGACGCTTTACCGTCTGAGCCACCAGGGAAGTCCTAGGCATCCTAAGATAACCCTTATTTTTCTCAGATCTCCATTTATACTCTACTTGGAAGTGTGTCTCAGAGTGAAAGGGAGGCTCTGATTGGTCTAACAATAATCCAAATCTTCTTGTCAATGATTGGTTTAGAAATGTGCTAGTTATGCAGTTCTGGCCAGTGAGATGTGAGAGGTGTGTCAGAGGCCTCTGGATCTTTTCTTGCTCTTGAGAGAGGCTTAGAAAGAAGTGAGGTCTGTCTTTGGATGCTGCATGTGGCTGGGTTTCCTGAAAATAAGCCAGCCCCAAGGATGGAAGAGCAGAGAGAATCTAGGTCATTAATGGCATCCCCAAGCTGCTGAAGCAACTACTAACTTTCCAGTCTGCGCTTCCTCTGGACATCCTGTGATATTGATATGATACTATTTTGTAGTTTAAATCAGGGTCAGCCTTTCAGTTACTTGCAGCCAGAAACACTGCACTCATTGTTGTTCCCTTTTCATTTACTGCTTCGACCTCATTCCAGTCTGAATCTTTACCACTTCGGGGTTCCCAGCCAGATGTATCTGTGCTTCTCTATAAATGCACCCCCAAACACCCTCCCTCCTTCCCTCTCCCCAGCTTCTGAAATCCTCACCATTAAAAAGCTTTTAAAAACATCCTTACCATTAAGAACTCTTTCCTCATAATCCACTCTCTCCTCCCAGCAAGTTTTCCCTCCTTTGAATTCCTAAACCCTTTCCTTACATCTCTTCTGGCATTTTTCCTATTCAGGCATTATAGTTATTTCTGTAAACATCAGGTCTTTTTCTCATTGGGAAGTGCTGGGCTGTGTCATTTATAGTTTTGTATTCACCTCCTACCTACAGTAGAGTCTGTGTTTAATATAGAGCACAAGAAATTTGTTGATGGAATCAGATATTACTAGACTGATTTACCACCCAGCCTCTGAGAACTCAGTGGACACTAATTAGTGTACTAATGAAGTAAGAACACTAATGACGCAGTTGATTCTCTAAAATGTCACCTCCGTGTGAGACATGTATGAAAATGAAATTTTTGAAGAATCTGGCCTCTCTAGTAAATCAAGTTGAGTGAAATTTAGTGGTGACAACTGAATGACATTGTAAACAATAGGATCAATTCACTAAGAAAGCTCTTTGCATTTAAAATGCAAGAGTAAATTGCCCAAAGAGCTTGGCTCTGATTTTTCAGTTGAGTGGAACAGTCAGATGCCCAGATTTCAAGAGCAAAATTGGAACAAAACATAGTGCAGAAATTATGCTCCCAATTCATCTGATGAAATAATTGGCTCGTAGGATTTACAATACTGTGACAAATCTAACAAATTAGGAAACTGACATCTTGGTTTGAGATGAAGGCTATATATCATACTGTTAAGTGGCAATAGAATATTGACTTCATTCAGAAATCATGGGTCCCATTTATGTTCACCTTGTGATAATTTATTGACACACCACTCATGATTTCTACACTTTTCTGTCAAGGTATTTTGTTTCCATAAAATGATGAACATAATATACTGTTCTTTCATGAATACAACATATTTTAAATAAGGATATTAATGTTAATATTTTCTGTTCTATGCATTTCCTGTTTTTTCAGAGAATTTTTTGTTCTTATGTTTTGATCAAATCTTCAAATGTCTGGCAACCCTTGGTTGTTCACATGCATTCCAGACTATGGCAATAAAAAGTGTGTTTAGAAGCTCAAAAAGAAGGAAAGAAATCATGGGTCAATAACCTTGCATTTCTTTTTCATGGGATCTTTTAAAACAATAACATTATTTGTTGATCTCTGACCCAAGTCTGACTGTAAAGATACAACTAAGATTGTAGACACATTTTAACTTCATCATAATTTTTAATTAATTTGAAATATTTTATGCATACAGGAAAACATAGAAGCTAATGTTACAGACACCCCGTACACCCAGCATCCTTATTTAACATGATAATATTAGGCTGCATTTGCAATAT
Source organism: Neotragus pygmaeus (assembly GCA_006410875.1). Lineage (NCBI taxonomy): Eukaryota > Metazoa > Chordata > Mammalia > Artiodactyla > Bovidae > Neotragus > Neotragus pygmaeus. The sequence goes on from SJYV01056329.1 coordinate 1,189,210, forward strand.
TTATTTTATATTTTAGATCTCATCCTTTTGTGTGATGCTCAGGATAAATTTCTACTCAGATTTTGAATTCACAAATCATTATGATTTTCTTGAGTTTTATTTTTAATTTAGGCAAAATTTACAGAGAGTAAAATGCCTAGTAAATAAGTGTAAGTCCAGTGATTTTTGACAGACCTACACACCTGTGTAAACAAACATCCCAATGTAGATGTACATTTTCATCACTCTAGAAACCTTGCTTGTGCCGTGTTGCAGTCAGTCCCTCTCAAAAAGCAAATCCTGTTCTATCACAGTAGATTATTTTTGCCTGTTCTTAAATGCCATGTAAATGAAATCATATGGTATATATATTCTTTTGTGTGCCTGACCTCTTTAGCATGACAAAGAGTTTAAGATTTACCTGTGTTGTTACATGTTTTCATTTTCCTCTTTAGATTGCTTAGTAATTTTCAATCATATGAATATACTATAATTTCCTTATCCATTCTCTTCCTAATGGACTTTAGGGTAAGCTTGGGATTATGAATAAAGTTGCAGTGAACATTTTTGTGCATGTCTTTTGGTAGATATGTGTTTTAATTTTCTTGAGTTAAATACTTAGAATGGAATTGCTGAGTCATGGGGAGGTACGTTTTTAATTTTATAAGAAGCCAAGAAAATTTTTGTGTAGGGGTTGTACAATTTTATATACCCGACAATGGTATGAGAGTGCCAATCACAGCACATTCTTGCCAGCATTTGACGGTTGTTAGTCTTTTTAACTATTAGTATTTTAGTGGAATGAGTGGCTTCTCATTGTGGTTTTAATTTGCATTTCTTTGTTGACTAGGAAAATTGAGCACTCCATGTTTTATTTTTATCATACCAATATACTTTTGGTGAATTATCTATTTAAGCATTTTGCCCATTTGAAAATAAGTTTCCCTTTTTAAAAATATTGATTTGTAGTGGATTTATGTATTTTGGATTCAAGTCCCTTGATATATAATTATATATATATATGATTTTTCTCTTGTGATTTCCCTTTGCATTTTCTTAATGGTATATTTTGATTAGTAGAAATTTTTATTTCTCTTTTCCTACTTTTTTGGAGTTAGTAAAATATTTTTTAGTGTTCTGTTTCCTCTATTGACTTCTTAAAAATAGCTTTTTTAAGGCATAGTTGACATACAATAAACGGTACATATTCAAAGTGTACAATTTTATAGGTTTTGTCCTATGTATACACCTGCAAAACCATTCCATAACCAAGATAATAAACATATCCATCACTCCTGACATATTTCTTCAGTGCTCCTTCTGTAATCTTTTTCCCCATCTCTTCTCCTCCCCATTTTTTTAAATCCCTTTGTAGTAACGACAGATACGCTTTCTGTTACTGTAGATTAGTTTGCAGTTTTTAGAACTGTATAAAAATGGAATCATGCTCTGGGTTCTCTTTTTTGTCTGGCTTTTCCAGTAGCATAATGAATTTTGGTTCATCCTGATACTTCAAAGTGAAAATCACTCAGTTGTGTCCAACTCTTTGGGATCCCATGGACTATACAGTCCATGGAACTCTCCAGGCCAGAATACTGGAGTGGATAGCCTTTCCCTTCTCCAGGAGATCTTCCCAACCCAGGGATCAAACCCAGGTCTCCCACATTACAGGCAGACTCTTTACCAGCTGAGCCACAAGGGAAGCCCTTCTTATATTTGAGTGTGTCAATTCATTACTTTATATTACAGGGAAGTATTCCATTCATCTACTTATGAACAGTTGGACTGTGTTCACTTTGGGGCTATTAAAGATAAAATTTCTATAATAATTTGCATGCAAGTCTTAGTTTTGGCACATGCTTTCTGTTCTCTCGAGTTAATCTCTGGTAGGAGAATGGCTGGATCCTATGATAGGTTTATGTTTAACATTTTAAGAAACTGTCAAGCTGTTTTCCCATGGTTGCATTATTTTATATCTCCATTCTCAGTGCAGGAATGTTCAGGTACTCTACATATTCATCCACACTGATATAATTTTAGACATTCTAATAGATGCTATGGCATCTCACTGTGATTTTAATTTGCATTTCCCTAATGACTGAGATTGAACATTTTTTTTTAATCTGCTTATTTTCTTTGGCCAAATATGTATTCAAATCTTTTGACCATTTTTTAAAATTTGGTTGTTGTTTTCTTATTATTGAATTTTGAGAATTCTTTATATTTTTTGGATACAGGTTTTTTTTATCAGAGATGATTTGCACATATTTACCTTCATTTGAATCTGGTATTTTCATCCTCTTCATTTTCTTATCATAAATGGCAGGAGTTTCTATTTCTGATTAAGTCTAATTTATTGATTTGTTCTTTTATGGATCTTGCCTTTGTTGTCGTATCTAAGAAATCTTTGCCTTACCCAAGGTCACAGAGACTTTCTCCTATGTATTCTTTTATAAAGTTTAAAGTTTTGGTTTTATGTTTGATCTGTGATCCACTTTGAGTTAATTTTTCTATTGATAGTTTACTTTTTGCATATGGATATCCAATTGTGGGGCTTCCCTGGTGGCTCAGACAGTAAAAGAATCTGACCACAATGGGGAGACCCAGGTTCACTCCCTGGATTGGGAAGATGCCCTGGAGAAGGAAATGGCAACCCACTCCAATATTCTTGCCTGGAGAATCCCATGGACAAAGGAACCTGGCAGGCAATAGTCCATGGGTTGCAAAGAGTTGAGCATGACTGAATGACTAAGACACACACATCCGATTGTGATGCAACATTTGTTGAATGTCGGTTGACTTTTTATGTATTCCTCTGTGTATTTTTAAAAAAACTATTGCCCTAGGGAGTTTATTATACATTCTTAGTTTGTCATAGTCCACTTAAAGTAATATTGTACCACATCATGTAAAATATGAGAATCTTGCAGTAGTATAATTCCATATGCTACTACTCCATTCCTTATGAATTAACATATATTTTGCTTCTATTTATGTTGTAAAATTCACACAAAAATGTTACTATAGTTAATTTAAATGGTCAATTTTGCTTTAAAGAAATTTTTAAAAATAAGAAAGGCAGGCTTTTAAAAATGTATCCACGTATTTACTAAGAGCGGTATTGATTTCTCTTTGTATAATTAAAGTTCCATCTGTTATCATTTATTTCTTTTCCTCTAAATGCTTTACAATTTATCTTTGATTTTTATACTTGGACTGTGATATGCCTACATATGATTTTCTTCATGTCTTCCATCAATTTTGGAAAATTCTCATCTACTAATGCTTACTTTTTTTCCCTCTACTCTCTCTCTTCTCCTTCTTCATCTCCACTTACACTATGCTAGATCACTTTGTATTGTCCTTCAAGTCACTGAGGTTTTATTTGTTTTTATTTCCAACATTTTTTTCTTCATGTTTAGCAATTTGGAAATTTTCCGTTGAGCCATCTTCAGGGTCACTGATGCTTTTTTCTATGCTGCTGCTGCTGCTAAGTTGCTTCAGTCGTGTCTGACTCTGTGCGACCCCATAGACGGCAGCGCACCAGGCTCCCCCGTCCCTGGGATTCTCCAGGCAAGAACGCTGGAGTGGGTTGCCATTGCTTTCTCCAATGCATGAAAGTGAAAAGTGAAAGGGAAGTAGCTCAGTTGTGTCCGACTCTTCGCGACCCCATGGACCGCAGCCCACCAGGCTCCTCTGTCCATGGGATGCTCCAGGCAAGAACACTGGAGTGGGTTGCCATTTCCTTCTCCAGCTTTTTTCTATAGTGTCCAATTTACTATTAAATTTATCCAAGGGATCTTTATTCTAAATTTTGTATTTTTCAGTTTAATATCCATTGACTCCTTTTTATTATTTATGTTTGTTGACTAAGATTCCCCATCTCTTACATCATATTTATTCATGCTTTATTTCATATCCTTAAGGATATTTATAATAGGTGTTTTAAAATCCTCATGTGCTAAACCTAACATCTGGGTCATTTTAAGGTCTGTTTCTATTTTTTCTCCCTTGATTCTTTGCAGATTTAATAATATTTTATTGCATGCTATATATTGTAAATGATGCATTATGGGGAGAATTGTTGTAGGGAGATGCTGTCTCCCTTTAAAGGATGATAAGTTTTGCTTTGGTAGCGGTTACATGATTTGTATTGATGGATCTTGATCTTGTCAGACTTTGTTGTAGAATGTCTTAGAATGTCTTACTATTTTTGCCCTAATTCTTGTGGAATGGCTTTTATTCTAAGATATAAATTTTACTAAGAAATGGCTTTACTAGGGTCTCACTTGAATATCTTATGTTCTCACTGAGGAAGTCGACTCCAGCTGAGCTGCAATCCCAAAGTCTCCAGACTCTGGGTGATCACTAATACCTCTTCAGCTCTCAGCCTCCAGCAGCAGAATTGAGAGTCAGTCTTGTACATGTGCTTCTGAGTTCTTGGCCCAGGATCTGAGGGATTCTCTACCCAGTTTTCTTAGGCTAGTTTTCTTAGGCTCCAGCTCTGTATAACTCCCCTTTCTCTGGCCATGCCCCCACACATTCTAGCTGCCTTCAAAACACCTTCTGATAATAGTGGTAATATGGATATCTCTATCTTGTTTCTGATTTTAACAGAACTGTCTTTAGTATTTCATTGCTAGTTTCCAATAAGTTCTCTAACTTATAATTTTTCTTTTATTTTTCTTTTACTTAGAGGTTTCACCATGAATTATGTCAATTACTCTCTTACCATATATTGGTATAGTCCTATAATTTCCCCTGAACTTATTAGTGAAATAAATTATGTTGATAAAAGTTCTAATTCACATTCTTAGATTTCTATAATAGATCCATCATTTATACACTGATAGGTATGTTTTTCAATTTTTCAGACCCTTAACATTTCAATTAATAAACCAGAATAATAAGTTTTAAAACATAGTGTGCTTTACCAAGAAAAGGAAAAGCACTAGGTTTCAGTCATTTTGTCTTAACTAAACATTTCAAGGCAAGTAAATATAGTTGCAAGAAGTTTGTACTTCATCTCTCTACTTATATTATTAAGACAGTTACTCAGCTTTATAGAAGTATAATTGATGACAATTACACATTAAAGACTAAGTTGATGGTGTGAAGTGAAAAGAATTTAGATTCCTAGATCTACCTCTTATGAACCAAGTGACCTTTTACGTTACTTACCCATTCCGAGCTTCAGTTACCCTCTCTGTAAGATGAGGGGTAAACCACACCTATCCAGCCAGGTTAATGTTAGCATCAAATGTGATGATGGATGGGGTCTGTTTTAAAAGCTATAAGTTATTGTTGGTGGCTATTTTCTTTCTTTCTTTCTTTCTTTTTTCAAAATATTTCTATTTCTTTTTCTTCTTTTAAGAATTAAGACTTTAGTATTTTTTGAAGCAGTTTAAGGTCCACAGCAAACGTGAGAGGAAAGTTTACAGAGTTATCCCACATGTACTTCCTGCCCCTACACACGCACAGCCTCCCTCCTTATCTACATCTCCCACCAGAGTGCTGCACTTGTTCCAGTTGATTCACTTCCATTGGTACATCATGATCCTCCACAGTCCTTGTTTACATTAGGGTTCACTCTTGGTGTTGAACATTCTGTGGGTTTAAACAAAAGTATAATGACATGTATCCATCATTATAGTATCATGCAAGGTATTTTCACTGCTCTAAAAGTCCTCTGTACTCCGTTCAGCTCTCTCTCCAAGCCTCTGATAACCACACCGCTGTTCTGGTTTTTTTTTTAATCTCTACCATTTTGCCATGGTTATTCTTTGTTACCTGTGGTCTCCAAGGGCTGCACAGCTGACACAGGACATTCCTTGTTAAGGAACGGAGTATAGGGAGACTCTCTCTTGACCCTTGTTGTCACCTGTCCGCCACTGGGTTCACCATCTGGCAATAAGGCAGGACCCCCTGTTGTTTTTTGGACAGGCCAAGAAGGGAAGAAGAAATCCACTCTCATTCCTTGCAAGGGAGGGAAAAAAGGAAAAGGGAAGAGAAAATTCATTTGTCTCTGAGGGGAAAAGGAGAAAAGGAACGTAAAAGAAATACACTTCTGTAGGCTGGGACTCTTCCAAAAGCAGAATTTTTACCCTGCCTCCAATATCCCTGTGAGAACGAGGTCTTAGTTTTTCTTAAAGAAACAATGGAAAATTATTTTAACACCAGTTCAACTACCTTAACATTTAAACAGATTTTTAGAGGCAGGTTTGGAAACCTAAACACCTAAAGAATTCTGGGAGATTTTTTGTTTGTTTGATTGTTCTTCTTGTGGTTTTATTTTTTAATGCATTATGTATTAACCAATCATACAAAACACAGAAAACCTTGTAAAGCTGTTTCGTAACTTACCTCACCTTTCTGTCTTTACCCAGATGCTTCATATACACGTCATCAGCTGAAGCTCAAACTCCCCAAGCACATGACAGCAAGCAATGCTTATGAAGGGTCCTATTGAATGGCTGAAGAAAGGTGATCAGACATCAGAATTTATAGCAGAGAAAGCAGCTGTTCTGTTTTGGAAAGCCATGGAATGGCTTTGGGGTGGTCTTCAAGGAGCAGTCAACAAACCTTCAAGGTAAATGTCAGATACTCAGGGCTGCCTGACCCCAGACAATAAGAATAATGGCGAGTTGTGGACAATTTCAGAGTCAAGAGTGTCTCATAGAAAATTCAGTAAGACTATTCTTGGCAAAGTAGCCAAAGCTTTAAGCATATAGAAACATATTAAACAAATGTGCACAGATGCCCTTCAACTTGTGACTCTGGGCAGTAAAACCATTAAGTGGCAATATTAGGCCTTAAGTACATTCACTTGAACTAATTTAACTTACGTTTCAGATAATGAATCAAGTAAGTTCTTAGAATTTCACTCTTCTTATTTTTCTTTCTTCTGAATTTAAATCCTAGTTCACTCCTAGGTTTCAGTATTCTGGGAGATCTGATTTGTATAAAATAGATGTAAAGAGAAGCCCTCCTTATTTGTAACCAGACCAGAGAATGGTCAGTGGTGAGAAAAATATCCCCCTGGTTCAGCTCTGTAATCCTGAAGATAGCTAAAGGAGAAGTTGGTTGGTAGGCAGATATCTGTTGATGGCATGATGCACTTAGATCTGCTTTCCATGGGTAATGTTCTGTTTGGTTGGTAGCCTGGTTTGTTGTTTTTCAGGAAAAAATACTGCAGACATACACATATACTTTCATGTTGTTGTTCTTCTGGTTTCCACAGTCCAAGATCTAAGCTTGCCCTCTGTTTCATTTGTGTCCCTTTAGAGACTCAAAATTGATATATGAAGTGGAATTAGCTTGGGCTGATGCAAAGAAAGGTCAGGGACTTTTCAAAAACAGTGATGGAAAAGGGATTAAATAGACCAGACAAACCAAGATGGCAGGAGAAAAGGAAAAAAAAGGAGGGGGAAGAATCGAAAATGATGATTGATGTTGATGATGCTGGTTTAAACGGAGAAACTTAAAGGCTGCAAAACATTGTGAAATCAAATTAATGACCTGGAAAATAAACTCAGATCAAGAAACGTCAGACTGGAGAATAATCTTGATAGGGTAGAAGAAACAATGATAGTTTTTCCCCCATAGAACATTGCAAAACTGCTTTGGGTGAATAATTTTTAATTCCTTCCACAAGCTGTATCTTAATTTCACTAAAGCTTGATGCAATCTGTATTTTATATGTGAAATGATAAATTCTTAGAGCGAAAAGACAAATATCTTAACTTGCTTTGGCCTCTGATGACTTTCTGTTTCTGTAGAGAAGCTGACAGTTACTGGCTTTGATTGTTTCTGATTATGTAGGATGAAAACCAAAGTTGTTAAGAGTACTAAACATTACGAGTCAAATGCTTATCTGGCTACCTCCAATTATCATACTTAAAACACATACTCCCTCAAACTATTGTCTTGATAAATATCTTTTCAAGATTGTGCTGAATCAAAAGAATTTTTGAATAGTAAAAAGGAAAGTATTTTAGAGAAGATGAGAACAGCAAAGCATTTTCTTTGTTCCTGATCCTAACTTGGAGATTCCCAGAATCGGTCCTAGAGTCACAGTGGGTAAATGGCCTTTTTATTGATGGGATGTGGTATGATGCATCATTATTGCACATAGTAGATAACAGTTGTTGAACATCTATTCTATGTCTATGCCAGACATCATTCTAAGTGCTTTGTATGTAAATTCAGTTGGGTTGCACTATCATCAATGTATGATTGGTATCCTCATTTTAAAGATGAGAAGAATGAGCTGCAGAATTAAATCATGGCCCCAGGTCACACAGCTATTACAAAAGAGGCTGGAATCATATCCAAGTTATTCTGGCTCTAGAATCCATTCTTTCAACCACAATACTGTGGTTCTGAGATATTTAAAGACACTGGGATTTAAAAAATAATCTATTTCTGGCGGTGAGTATAAAAATATATTCATGTATCCTAGGAATAGTTTTGTTAGCAAGAGGAAATCTCTCTCTCTCTCTCTCTCTCTTTTTTTTTTTTGGTTACCCATTCATTTTAAGTCAGTTTACATACAAAACAAGTCAGAGTTTTCTGCATTGCCAAAGAGAGTACAGTAAGGTGTGGCGCACACAACAGAAATGCATGCTTAAAGGGACTTTGTCTTATCTTCCTGGCCTGAAGGGGATCATATTTTCCTTTTTTTTAAAAAATATGGAGCTAAAGTTTAAAAGAAACTGATTTTTTGTTTTAATTAATTTTATTTCCTTTGACATAATGGCCAGTTTATTTGACCGAACCACGAGGCATGTGGGATGTTAGTTTCCTGACCAAGGATGGAACCCATGCCTCCTGCAGTGGGAGCATGGAGTCTTAGCCACTGAACCACCAGGGACGTCCCCATAATGGCCTGTTGATATTACACAACAGCAGTGATTTTTAAAATATGCTGCAATTCAGAGCAGAGAAGAAGGAACATGTTTTGAACCATGGAATGAGAAGGTGTGAGTAACTCCTGGCTTACCAGGAGCAGAGATAAACTCAGAAGAAGGGAACGAGTTGGTTACTACATCCCTCACTGCAGTAGGAAGCCCAGTGTCTCTCAACATGATGGATATCTCAACACCAGAGCTGCAAAGAGGATTTTTTTTTTCCACCCAAAGGATAATTTTACACAGTCTCTCAAGATGGTTGAGGTGGCTGTAATCTGGCCAAAGTTTCTTGAAGAATGGAGAGTACACATACAACAAAATAGGAGAGAGAGACCAGAAGCAGAGTGAGAGAGATGAGCCCCACTTGCCACCCATCCACTGCTACACCAACCACTTTTTCTTCCTGCTTCGCAGGGCTCAGTGTTTGCCACCAAAGTGGAAGAAAGGGTCTTTGTGAGCCTGGGAGCTCAAACAGGTGAGAGGAAATGCACCTACAGAGAGTGGTAAGACTTTAGAAAAAATGTTAAAAGCTTTCGAATTCCATCAAAACTCAACAGGATGGAATTCCATCAAAACCACGCATCTTAGATGCCATTACTGAGTCAAAGGAAGACTTAGCTTAGATCTCTACTGTTTACATTATAATTAGGAAAAAGTATATAGCCTCTTTCTTGCTTACAGTGCTTTCTGGCTAGAGAAAAATTCTCAAGGTTTTGTATGCAGAAAGATGACAAATAGCTTTAAGAGTTATTTCTTTTGCAAAGAGTATGTGTCCTTGCAATTTTATTAATTAATTTATTTGTGATATCATAGGTTAAGCCCACGTTTGATGAGAATGCTGATGGATGAAGACATACCTATATTGCGATTTTTGCAGTGGACCATGATTCTAGATTTTGTGCTTGAAGACGCGGACAAAGCAGGTACTAGGTCTCTTGGCAGATATTTTTATCTGTAATTGGGACACTTGCAGTTGCTTCTCAGTGGTGAGGATTAATGCATTGGTGGTGTTGAAGCATGTCACTTGACTTGACAACCTGTGAGTAGAGATTTGAGTGCTGCAATGAGCAAGGTATTAGTATCACTTCTAATTTTCTAAATTGTGGAATTGTGAATAGCAGCTCTGACTGTGGATTGCACATGAAGACTCTCAAAGGCAGTTTACTTCATGCTTCCTGAGATGGTAAAATCATGATAAACTTTATGCAGATCCCCCCAAAAAAGGGTAGAGTTTGGGTGAGATTTCATGTGAGATACAAGAGTTTGGATGACCTTTTTTTTCAATATAGCCAATTTACAACTGATGAAGAGTTAAAATTCCACTGAAGATTTATCTTCTTACAGGGTAAGTTTTATGTATATTTTCCAAAATCATGTGGTTTATGATTTTGTCATAAAGTTAATGTCCATTCATTAAAATATAGAAAATTAGAAGTAAATATGTCTGAAAGAGTCATGTACTTTAACCAGTTCCACAAGCAGTGAGAGTAGAAACTAAGTTAGGAACCCAGGAAGTCTGATTTCTAAGCCAGTGCTTTCTCTGTGGCATCACAGTTTATCATTTAGCTAATTTAATATTCTTTTTTTTTTGACTTAACATTGTGCCAAAAGTGTATTTGAAGTAAATCTTTCTTACGGGGAGGTAGATCATTCTGCCAAGTACCCCACCAGTGCTTTTGAAAAGGTAAAAAAAAATCTTATGTCAGTGTCCAGGGTAAAGATCAAAATGCTGGAAGGTTCGCACTGTGGTGTCTCGACCCTGCTGGAAACACAGGGTATTATACAAAGGCTATTGCATCCCTTCTCACCCCTGGTTGTGGTTTTGCAGGGTCAGTAAGAAGAGGCGATGACTATATCTATCTTTATTTCTAGAAGTCAGAAATAAATTTTATCTGAGAAGGAGACAGAATTTTTAAAATATTTAAGTATGTATGTTTGCCAGGTCTTAGTCGCAACACTGGGGATCTTTGATCTTCACTGTGGTGTCCATGATCTTTTTAGTTGGAGGATGTGGGATCTTTAGTTGTGGCATGTGAATCTAGTTCCCCGACTAGGGATCAAACCCACGCCCCCTGCAATGGGAGTTTGAAATGTTAGCCACTGAGCCACCAGGGAGGTCCCAAGACAGAGATGGATTTTTGTTTTAATATTTATTTATTTGGCTGCATCAGGTCTTAGTTATAGCAAGCAGACTCTACTTTGCATCATGTGGACTCTTTCATTGCGGCATACGGACTCTCTAGCCGTGGCACAGGCTCAGTAGCTGCGGTATGTGGGCTTAGCTGCCGCATGCCATGTGGGATCTTAGTTCCCCGACCACAGATCAAACTCACGTCCCCTGCATTGCAAGGTGAATTCTTAACCACTGGATCACCAGGGAAGTCCCGGGAAGGAGGTAGAATTTTTAAGAGAAATATCTAAACCATAAGAGAAAGAAATGGAAATTTGTTTCCTAGGAATTACTGAAGAAAGAAAGGAGAAAAATCTCTAGCTTACATGGTTAAAGTGTGTCTTTGCATGCCAATGAACATATAAGGGTGTCAATTAATTGTTTCTAAGCTTTAGATCTATAAGGAATGAAAAGAAGTCAAAAAGCAAAGGATAAAGAGTAATTCAGTATAATACTCTCAAAAAGTCATAGCTGGGTAATACTAGCACCCAGCTTATCGCAGGCCGTGGGTTTTCCGATGACAGGGTTGGGAACACTCCATTCCTTCTGGGGGTCCCCTCCATCTCCTGGAGGCCTTCCTCCACTGCCACTCTGCTCCCTCCTAGGCAGCTGTTGGCTGTTCCTTCATCTGCTGTTTTCTGGGCTCCCCATTTTCCTCCAGGACATCACTGCACTCCAACAAGCATACACATGCTCCTTGTCATGGATGCATCTCCTATGTAGATGTACTCTATAGTTGGTGAAGTACCAGACTCATCTTACAGTTTGTAAATTATGCTTGGATTCAGGCTCAACCACTCTACCAAAGCTTGTGCAGCTAAGAGCCGCAGCTCATACCACATGCCCTGAGTAACACCCAACCCCCCTGCCCCTGCCCATCACTTACCAGCAAGATTTGTTTTCTCTGCAGAATAACATGCATTGCCCCACGCTGACAGTCACTTGTTTTAGCACTGGCTAATCACCAGTACTGTTTGTGTTGAGTGAGATTCATAGATGCTGATTGCATTTATTGCATAAATTACTTCATTATTAAAATCAGGTCATTTGAGCCCCCAAACCATTAACATGAAGGTTATTAACATAATTTCATAAGCTAATAAATCAAGCACAGGAAAAGAATTAAAGGGTTCTTAGTGATAAATGTTTCTTCAGAGATTAAGGAACACAATTTTCTTATGCATATATTAACATTTTATGAGTGGGTTCTCACAAGAGCAGTTTTTTTTCTCTCTGCATACATGACTCACAGTCCATCTTCTTCATACTCAGCCTCTCTGAAACTCATTTTCAAAATTAAGGGGTTTTTTCCCCCTCTTTTCAAATAACTATAAAGCAATTTTCAGCTGAACCCATTAGCCTTCTGTGATATGCACTGCCTATAAAAATTCTTATCTTTTCACACTTCTTACACTGTGAAAGCTTTGGGATGGTGGGAAGACAAGGTGGAAATGGAAGGAAAAATACCTTGGATTGGTCTTAGATAATGCCATTTTCATTCCAGGTGAATTTCAAATATATTCCTAGTCTTAAGAGGTCCTAGTGAAGTTCTAATTATCTCTCTAATTACAACACACACTGAGGTTAAGTGTTCTTATCAAATGGTGCATTAAAAATGGGTTTTATTCCCAGGCTGGATCTAATAGGCTCTGATACTGGCCTGAACACACAGAAACTGTTTCCCTCGTTCATTTCGCTCACCAGATTGTGAAAGACTCTGCGGGTCAGAGCCATCATTATCCAGTGCAATGACGTTGCCTAGAAACGAAGAGACGTCCCAATGTAAATCTGACTATAACAACTTTATCCTGTGTGCAATTTGTGTAATGTTTTTAGCAAATAGCAACTGATGGATCATAATTGAAATATGTAGACTGTTGTTAGCAAGCATTACGTGTGATTTTACGGGTGAACTGGGGAGATGGGTGGGACAATGATTCTTTCTAAGAACAAGGGTAGCAAATCACACTATATCTTTCCCTCTGTATTTTCAGTGACTATGAATATTCCCCTGAATAAAGCACAAACTCCACCCAGACCTATTCCTTCCCCTCTCCTTAAAACCTTTCAACAGCATCTCATTGCTCTTTGGTTTAAAAAAAAAAAAAAAGAATTTCTCAGCATGGCCCACAAGCCTCATGTGGTCTAGACTGTCCTTATTGGTCAAACCTTGTTTCATAGCTGGCTTTGCAATTCTGCTTCCTTCAGTTCTTTATAAGCACTTTTCCCCTCCCTACCACAGGGCCTTTGCACAGGTTTCCCTACCTAATTATAATATTTTCTGCTCTCTGAACCCATTGATTTCTATTGATTCTTCAGATCTCAGCTTAAGAACCACCTGGTCCAGGAAGGCTTCCTTGACTTTTACCATAAGGTCAATTCTTTTCTGGTTCTGATAATACCATGAGTTGCTCAATTAGATGTTAGCACAATTGCCATTTTAAATTTTCTAGTGTGTATTTTTCCTACTATAAACATGTTTACATGGTGAAAAAAATCAACATAAAAAAAGATGTATATTTAGCTATCTGGCTTTGATTTTTGTTCTCATTTACCCCACAACCTCTCCTTTGAGAGACAAGTATTTTTCTTTATTAGTTTCTTATTTATCTTTCCAGTATTCCTTTTTTGCAAGAACACATACAAATACATATCGTGTTTCTCCCCCATTTAACGCAAAAGATAAGATATTTTATGGGAAGGGAATAATGTTGAAAGGGAGGGAAGTATATAGAGGCTAGAATAGACAGGAACAGAAGAGAATATTTTTGTTTGGTTCGACTTTCAGCTTTTTATTTTATATTGGAGTATAGCCAATTAACAATGCTGCGGTAGCTTCGGGTGGACAGCAAAGGGACTCGGTCATATATATGCATGTATCCATTCTCCCCCAGACTTCCCTTCCATCCAGGCTGCCACAGAACACTGAGCAGAGGTCCCTGTAGTATATAGTAGGTCCTTGTTGGTTATCCATTTTAAATACAGTAGTGTGTACATGACCATCCCAAACTCCTTATCCTGAAGAGACTATTTCTTATAGATCCTGTGAGGATGGAAAAGTATATATTTCTGCCCTCAAGGAGGTTATACTCTGGTAGAGAGCTATGCACATTCCTTCGAAGAAAAATGTGCAGTATGACAGCCTGTGTCTGTGATGACTTTTTTTTAAAAAGTCTTTTTTGAATTTGTTGCAATATTGCTTCTGTTTTATATTTTGGTTTTTCAGCCATGAGGCATTTGGGATCTTAGAGCCTCAACTGGGGATTGAATCCAAATGCCCTGCATTGGAAGGCATTGTCTTAACCCACTGGACCACCAGGGAAGTCCCTGTGATGCCTTTCTGCTGATGTGCTTCTAGACCCCTGCCCTCCAGGCTTTGTTTACAGGAAAGAGAAGTAAGACCTTTGTCCTGTGCGGGTCTTCATTATTTGCTATTGTTGTTCGGTCACTAAGTCATGCCTGACTCTTTGTGACCCCATGAACTATGTAGCACACCAGGTTTCCCTGTCCTTCAGTATCTCCCTGGGTTTGTTCAAACTCATGTCCATTGACTCAGTGATGCTATCAAACCATTGCATGCTCTGTCATCCCCTTCTCCTCCTGCCCTCAATCTTGCCCAGCATCAGGGTCTTTTCTAGTGAGTCAGCTCTTTGTATCAAGTGACCAAAGTACTGGAGCTTCAGCATCAGTCCTTCCAATAAATATCCAAGGTTGATTTCCTTTAGGATTTACTGGTTTGGTCTCTTGGGAATCCAAGGGATTCTCCAGAGTCCTCTCCAGTACCACAGTTCAAAAGCATCAGTTCTTCAGTGCTCAGCCTTATGTCCAACTCTCACATCCGTACCTTATTTAGGGTTCCATTATTCACAGCCAGACCTAATCCTAACTGAACAGACTCATAGAAAAGACCTGGAGAATTATTAACAGCCCTTAAACAAGACCCACATGCTGTGTCTGGATAATAATTTTTTAAAAAATATTTACAAGGGAGAGGAAGATCAAAATTGTATGTCAAAGGGCATGTTCCCTTTATATGCCCATAATGCAGTTCAGTCCTCAGTGATCAATGCAAAGAAGTAGAGGAAAACAATAGAATGGAAAGACTAGATCTCCTCAAGAAAATTAGAGATACCAAGGGAACATTTCATGCAAAGATGGGCTCGATAAAGGACAGAAATGGTATGGACCTAACAGAAGCAGAAGATACTAAGAAGAGGTGGCAAGAATACACAAAAGAACTGTACAAAAAATATTTTCATGACCAAGGTAATCACAATGGTATGATCACTCACCTAGAACCAGACATCCTGGAATGTTAAGTCAAGTGGGCCTTAGAAAGCATCACTATGAACAGTTAGTGGAAGTGATGGAATTCCAGTTGAGCTATTTCAAATCCTGAAAGATGATGCTGTGAAAGTGCTGCACTCAATATGCCAGCAAATTTGGAAAACTCAGCAGTGGCCACATGACTGGAAGAGGTCAGTTTTCATTCCAATCTGAAAGAAAGGCAATGCCAAAGAATGCTCAAACTACCATACAATTGCACTCATCTCACACGTTAGTAAAGTAATGCTCAAAATTCTCCAAGCCAGGCTTTAGCAATGTGTGAACCGTGAACTTCCAGATGTTCAAGCTGGTTTTAGAAAAGGCAGAGAAACCAGAGATCAAATTGCCAACATCTGCTGGATCATGGAAAAAGCAAGAGAGTTCCAGAAAAACATCTGTTTCTGCTTTATTGACTATGCCAAAGCCTTTACTGTGTGGATCACAAGAAACTGTGGAAAATTCTGAGAGAGATGGGAATATCAGACCACCTGACTCTTGAGAAACCTATATGCAGGTCAGGAAGCAACAGTTAGAACTGGACATGGAACAACANTGAGTGACTGAACTGAACTGAAGCTTTTTCAGAATCTATATAAAGTTCATCCTTTATTACCATTTGTGGCTTGACTAACACAAATTACTGCCATTTCTATGATTTACTTATGTTCATTTCCCTTTTACTACTCTTCTATATCTTCACGTATCTCGCAAAGACCCTGATGCTGGGAAAGACTGAAGGCAAGAGGAGAAGGGGACGATAGAGGATGAGACAGCTGACTGACTTAATGGACACGAGTTTGAGTATAGTCTGGGAGATGGTGAAGGACAGGTAAGCATGCTGCAGTTTATGGGGTTGCAAAGAGTCAGACACAACTGAGCGACTGAACTGAACTGAATACAGTTCAAAGATTCTGGAAGGGCAGGAAGTTCCAGGGAACTAAGCTATCAGCAAAAGGAAGCCCACGAAGTGTTAAGGAAGCTGGGATGTGACACACACTGGCATCTGGGGCTCTCAGAAGCCGGGCTCGAAGCGTGGAGATGTAGACTCTGGTGGTGTGGTGTATCTCAACCGTGGAACTGACTTTGGTTTATGGTTCCTGACATACTAAAATCACTTTATATTAATAGTGATGAAATCTTTCCTTATTTAACCCACTCTTGAGAATTTGAAAGAAGATAGCCAAAAAACTCCAGGCCGGTATGCTTCCACAGAACAAAGTACCCAAGGAGTTTCCTGCTGAAAATGACAGTGACGTGGGTCTTGCATACAGTAGACAAACTGAGCTCCGGGAAGGAGGGGGACTCTCCCTAGACCACCCAGCCCGTTAGTGAGGCTTTGAACTCTCCTCCCTTGAGGCTCCTAAGCCCCTTCACTCTCCTCAGCACTGGCTTATCTACAAATTTAATCCACTGTCCTTCAGGAAAACTGGTTGTGCCCTGGGAAGGGGGCTGGAGCAGAGGAGAACATTCATCTTAGCCATAAAGTCACGGGCAATCAAACACTGAGCTTTCATCTGCCACCCATAAAAGAGAAGTTCAGCTTTCAAAATGTCTGCAGAAAAAGTTCTTTCAAGTTGTGCCTTTCTGACTGTAAGAAATGAGTCCTGCATATGAGTCCGGCATGAGATGGTGCCTGATGAGACACGTGGTGTGGGGTTGAGAGACGCAGGGCAAGGCAGTAGTCTCCTGTCTTCCCTGTGGAGTTAGAGATCTCCAGGTCCCAAGAATTGACAGTGGACCAGTCACAGCTACAGTTACAAAGTTGTACTTGAGATCATGAAATCATAAATAAAACAAATATTTTCTCTGATGCTAGATAATAATTTCCCAGTGCACAGAGCCCTTCAAACAACAGTATTGCTGTTGTTTTTTTTTTTAATGCAAAATCCAATATGCTGTTTCTTTCTACTAAATCTTTCAGCATATTCCTGACTCGTTGCAAATTTCTAACACCCATCTGTGTACAAAGGTGCTAAATCTGAGTTGGATATATCAAATCCTCATATAATGGGAGTCGTGCTTTTTAAAAGGCTTTCTTCCCTGTCGCTTCAGGAATGTAGCTATCTTCGAATCTCAGGTTTTTAACACTGAAAGAAACCCCTTAGTTCAATATATAAAAGAATCCAATCCCTTCATTTATAAATGAAAAACACTGAGGCCCAAAGAGAAGAAAGATTGTGCCCAAGGTCACGGAGCCAGTTGGAGTTTTAATAAGTATCTCTTCAATTGCTTTTCTGTCTTTGCAGAACAGATTAAAAAGAAATAGCTTTTCTTCTCCTTCTGTTTTCTCAGCCACCCAGCATTCCAGTTGAGGTCTCATGTTTGGAATCAGAAATATAGGACAACAAAGTACTACAATATACAATTCATCAAATATATGTATATACATATATATATATATTTTTTAAACTCAGAACAAAATATATCAAAACAATTCATTCTTTCTCACCTTTGTCATCAGCCTTCTATGCATGAGATGAACTGGCTGTTCTCTGCACTGAGGTGCGTGTGTGGAGATGTCACGTGTTAACAGCTAATTAGGAGCATTTCAGAGCAGAAGCTGGCCTTGCTAACACAAGGGAGATTCTGTGTCATGGTGCTTTTGGATGCAGCTGCAGCTCATAGGTGTCCACAAAGAAAGCCCAGCACAGTGGAGACAATTACCCCAGGGTTAGAAGAAGGCTTCTGAGAGCAGCCAGGGTGCTCGCTTGGAGCCTGCCAAGTAGCTGTGTCGGCTGTTGCTCTGAGCAAACTGCTAGATGCCCAAAGGCCCTTGGTAACCCACTGTGAGCGCCCAACACCTCTTCAGATATTCACAGGGAACAAACTGCAGGCATCCAAAAGGGGCAGCAGATACTTGTGGAAAGGGCCGTAGCGCTAAGAGGAGGAGACAGAAATCATGGGCACCACTCTGCCTCTAAGTGGGTGATGTTTCTGTCCAATTCACCTCCACTGTCAAAACATCAACAGCCGCTGGCCAAGCTTTCAGTCCCCAGACAGAAGTAAAACAATTAATGAAATAGCATGCTTTGGAGAAGGAGGAGAGAGCATGACATATTAAGATAACATCACTAGAGGTGATAAAATCCACACCTTCTATACACGATTTATCTGATTTACTACCAACAGTATCACTAGTATGTATCAAAGTTCTTTTTGATGCATTCCAGGGAATTCAGTATTTTGCCTGCATTGAAATTGATTCAGGTGTAGTAGTTTTCACTTCTCATTTCAGACATTTAGAATGAAAAGGGCCTTGCTTTTCTAGCTTCAACTACAGAAAAACAAATAGTGGATTCCTCAGTATTTATTCAGCAACAACTCAGTATTCGTGGGCCTGTGCTCAAAGATGTTGGGATTAAAGCTGGACCCACCCGATTCTTGGGGTACTTTTTAAGCATCATGTAATTCATATAAATATTGAGCACCTGTTCCAGCCCAGACAAAGAAGACTGTTCAGACATTACTATTTTGAGATGGCTACTAGTGAAGGACAGGGAAGCCTGGCGTGCTACAGTCCATGGTGTTGCAAAGAGTCAGACACAACTGAACAACCGAACAAGAAGAACCAGGTAATTGGGGCTTCCGAGGTGGCTCAGTAGTAAAGAATCTGACCTGCCAGAGCAGGAGATGCAAGAGATTCAGATTCAATCCCGTGTTGGGAAGATTCCCTGGAGAAGGAAATGGCAACCCACTCCAGTATTTTGCCTGGGAAATCCTAGGGACAGAAGATCATGGTGGGTTATGGTCCATGGGGGCCGCAGAGAGCCAGACATGCCTGAGCACACACAAATGCACTCTTGGTAATTGCCACCTTCACTTCCTTTCTTTTTCCTTCACAGGCAATTCAAAAACTTCTGAACCCTTTCACTAGTGTTTAGTGAAAACTAATAGAACTGATTGTCATGCAGAACACAAAGAATATAATTGGTTTCACAATTACTTAATTCTCCCCAAAAACAAACCATAGGGACCTCTAGCTAAACATAGCAGATAAAACAAACAAACATGATTATACCTCCATTCCCACTCAAAGCCTCAGTAGGATGTCAGAGAATGAAAAACATACATCGGTAAGGGCTACGGGGACAAAAGAGGAAATAACATTATTTTGAAAGCCAGAGAGCAGATGGATGGGCAATAACTAACTTACTAGACGGGAGAAAGCTGAATGGCAAGAGCCTCTAAGAAGCAAAGCCAAAATTCAGATTTGATGGAGCCACGGAGGCCTGGAGAGTCTCAGCAGCAGACGCACCAGCTGCCCCCAAAGGGGTGCGGACAAGACTGATGCCAGGAGGAGCGACTACAGATCTGTTTAAGGAATCACTGGACCTAGATTCCCTATGGTTTCCTGCACTGCCAGCCACTGTCTCCTCCCTACCCAGGACAAGTCTGGAGGTTTATTCTCAAGAAAGGCTAAGAGAGAACATTCTGGATAGAGGAACACTGGACACAGCTGAGGGCCTTGGTGACATATGGAAACCAGGGAAGCCAACAGGGGCATCTGCACACAAAGGGTGGCATCAGCAGCACCATCTTTTAAAAAATCGGAGTACAGTTGTCTACAGTGTTCTTGGTTTTTGCTGTACAACATGAATCGGCTATATGCCTATCTATATCCCCTCCCTCTTGAGCCTCCCTCGCTGCGCCCCCCGCCCCTGCATCCCGCCCTTCTAGGTCATCACAGAGCACTGAGCTGAGCCCCCTATGCTGTACAGCAGCTTCCCATCTGTGTTACTCATGGTGGTATATATATCTCAATGCTACTCTCCCAGTTCACCCCACCTTCCCCTTCCCCCACGTGTCCACACATCCATTCTCTACGTCTGTGTCTCCACTGCCTTCTAAATAGGTTCATCAGTACCATTTTTCTCGATTCCACATACTACACGCATTGATATATAATATTTGTCTTTCTCTTCCTTACATCACTGTATCGACAGATTCTAGGTCTATCCATGTCTCTACAGAAGACCCAATCTCATTCCTTTTCATGGCTGAGTAATATTCCATTTTAGATATGCACCGATTCTTTATCCATTCATCTGCTGACAGGATATTTAGGTCGTTTCCATGTCTTGGCCACTGTAAATAGCAGCACCATTTCACGCTTGTTCCCAGAAAGCTGGCAGCCGGGCTGCACTTGCACTGGCAGGAGAAAGGAGGCCTGGGGTAAACCGATCAGCCCCAAAGAAAGTATGTACAGATATGAAGGAACTGGTAAGCAGTGTGACGTTCAATCCTAATCCCTGAGACCTGTGACTATGTGAGGTTATGTGGCAAAGGGTAATTCGGGTGGCAGATGGAATTAAAGTTGCTAATCAGCTGACCACAATAAGGAGAGGGTCCTGGGTTATTCAGATGGACCCACGGTCATCACCAAGGTCTTTAAAAGCGGAAGAGAGAAGCAAAAGAGGTCAGACTGATGTCATGTAAAAAAGACTTGACCCACTGTTACTGGCTTTGAAGATGGAAGGAGAGGGCTAGAGTTCAAGCAATAGGAGTGGCTTCTAGAACCCAGAAAAAGGAAGGAAATGGATTGTTCCCTGGAGGCTCAGAAAGGAATGCAGCCCTGCCAACAGCCTGAAGTGAGACCATATCAGACATCTGACCTCCAGAACTGGAAGACAGTAAACGTGTGCTGCTTCAGCTGCCAAGGTGGTCATTCACTAACTGTGGCGATAGAAAACTAGATATGAAGAGTTGGGGGAACCCAGCAAAATCCCCATCACCCTCCAGTGAATCTCATTCCCTGCAAATCCCACCCATATACTTTCATTCCTCAGACAGGAACTTTTGAGGACTTCTGCCATTGACTTTTTAGGACTTCTCTTGAAAATGGACAGCAAAAGAGTTAACAGATATTTGAAAGAAATATCTAACATGAAAGGTGAAGTCAAAAATTAATAAATATCACAGAGGGAACAGACCATTCAGGGAGCAGAAGAAAATGTAAATAAAACCCTCAGAGAAATAAGAGAAGATGTTGCATCCATAACACAAGAACAGAGTCCTTTTTCTTAGTGGATTTTTTTTTTTTTAACTGGAGGATAACTGCCTTACAGTGCTGTGTTAGTTTCTGACAGAGTGCTCTTAAAAAGGAACATTCACAAGACTTAAAGCACTTTTAGAATTTCCAAATAGGTACATGAATACAGTAGTATTTTATAATATTTTAGTGAGACCTGATTTAGTTGCTCAGTCACATCTGACTCATTGCAACCCTATGGGCTGTAGCCTGCCAGGCTCCTCTGTCCATGGGATTTTCTAGGCAAGAATACTGGAGTAGGTTGCCATTCCCTTCTCCAGGAGATCTTCCCAACCCAGTGATCAAGCCCAGGTCTCCTGTATTGCAGACAGATTCTTTACTTACTGAGCCACCAGGGAGCCTGATACAATAGAATAAATAAATATGAAATAGAATGGTACAGAAACAGTTTTTAAAACTTCAAAAAAAGGTCCATGGCAAGCCATCAGCATGGATCTCTGTTAAAGATATTAACAATAGGTCTTACTTTAAGAGCTACCAAGTGAATTTAGAAGAAACAAGAGGATAAAATTGATTGCTATGCTCAGAAACACCGTGTGAACGAGTCCATCATAACTTGCTAGAGGATGGAAGATTGCATGGAGAGTGGGAGAGGCACTCTAGCTGAGGCCACTTCAGCTAGCCAGCCCCCAGCAACTCCAGTAACCAACTACAGCTGACTGAACATGAGGTCAGTCAAGACCAGGATTGCCCAATCCAGTTCAAATTTCTGATCCACAGAGTTGTGGGTACATAAATGGCTGGTTTAAGCCAGTATGTTTTGGGATGATTTGTTACACAGCAAAACTAACTGATACTATGTGTATATGTGCATGTGTGTATACAGGAGTATGTAGCAAAGTGAAGTTTGCGTGTAAATCAATACATCTATCTAAATTTGAAAAAGCAAGCAACACAAGAGAAGCAGGTTACTTAGAAACATGGGGACAAAAGCAGTGAATAGATTTTAAATGAATAATCTAGTGAGCACATGGGTAATCAGAGAAGTATAAACCAGGGGTTGGTAGAGATAGAAAATTTCCTTACAGGCTGGTAGAACTGTTTGCTTTCTAAAAATGAAGTAAACATTTCATTTTGATAAAACTGCAAATTAAATGGAAATTAACAAGGAAAATAGCCCAGCTTCCAAGTTGCTGGTAGTCAGCTGGTGTAGCGCGTCGACCGTTGCCAGCAGGAGTCATGTGTTCAACACATGCCCTGGCAGCTGGGGGAATTTCCTACCAAGGCCTTAAGCCGCAACCAACCCAGTGTTCCCTTTTGATTAGTATTCAGTCTTCAGGCCTGCATACTTGTGGTTAGTACACAGTGGGAGAACTGGAAAAAAAAAAAAAAGAGCATATGGAAAAGTTAGATGCTGAGTCTCAGACACTGCAGGTGTTCTTCAAGTTGGTATTCTCCATCCTCGCAGAGCCAAATAAGGACCGCAAACATCATGGAAAACCGGCTGCAACCAAAAGCTGGGCATGGAAAAACTGGTCACTAAAAATCGTTCTGTGGTCACACTGTTGATTTGGCAGGGAGAGAAAAACGGATCAAATCACCATGCTCAACCCCGTGAAGTAGCACCACGAAAACAACACCCACAACAGCAGTAACAGCATCTGTTGTCAGACGATCACCCTCTTCTCCAATACTACACCCTCTGTGCTTTTAAGCACTTTTCTTCTTTGAAATTATTATTTTTTAAGCGTGTTTGTTAAATTTGTTTTCTTCTATTAGGAGAAAGTATGTGATATTTTGAAAAGTCACAGAAGGTAAAACTAAGGTACTAGACCTTAAGTGACGTATTTATTAGCCAGGATAGGTAGGTGCTGTAGTAATCAAACCCCCAAATCCCTGGGACTTAACAACACAGGCTACACCTTCAAACTCAGGTCTTCGGAAGGACCCTGGCTATCTAACTCACAAGGTCTGGGCTGATTCATGCTGCCATGGGCACTTCCTTTCAAAAGTGACCGGAAGTGACACTCATCACTTTAGTTTGTTTCTGTTATTTGTTTATAGCCTTTTTCACACGGCTATGTCTAAATTCAAAAGAGTGAAAAGATGTAATTCTACCAAGTACTTACCCAGAAGGAGAACTGGAGTATTTGTGACATGTGCCAGCGCACTCTGCTGTTTTCCCTGCTGCTGAACGTTGTCACACGTCACCTAGAATATCATGACTTATGTGTATTTTTATCCAAAGTATAGGAACTTTTTCCCTAGACATGTTTTACTCTGGAAAATTATCATGCTTTAGAGGCAGATGATGAATCTGGCTAACAGGGGAGGGCCCGGGAGGTTACATGAGGTTTGAAAGTTATATAAAGTAATGTGGTTTCCTTTTTGTTTTTATCTTCCTGTGGTTTAATGATGCAGCAAAACATAATGGAAAATGCACCAGTCCTGCTCTTCTTCAAGTGGTTTCCATAACAAGACAATTTCCTTTCACCCGATCACTAATCAATTGTTTTTTTGCTTTCAAGTAGAGCCTTATTTTTGCCTTTTTTCATCTTTAAAATTTTTTTATTTTGTATTGGGGTATATCTGATTAACAATGTTGTGATAGTTTTGGGCGAACAGCAAAGGGGCTCAGCCCTACATACACATGTACTCATTTTCTCCCAAACTCCCCTCCCATCCAGGCTGCCAATCAGTAGAGTGGAGTTCCCTATGCTGTACAGTAGACTCTTGCCAGTTATCCATTTCAAATATAACAGTGTATGCATGTCCATCCCAAACTCCCTAACTATCCCTTCACCCCTCTCTCCCTCCCCAACAACCTTAGTTCATTCTCTAAGCTTATGAGTCTGTTTCTGTTCTATAAGTTCACTTGTATCATTTCTTTTTAGATTCCACATATAAGGGATGTCATACAATATTTCTCCTTCTCTGTCTGACTTCCTTCACTTAGTGTGACAAATCTCTAGGTCCACCCATGTTGCTGCAAATGGCATTGTTTCGTCCTTTTCAATGATTTTTGCCCACATTTCAAAAACTGTGACTACAGGGGCACGCCACTTTCTGCCTATTTAAAAAATAATCAGAGGTGGCCTGGATGTAAAAATGCCAATGCATGAATAAGAAAATTTATTTAAATCTCAGGGCAACAGTTGAGCTTTGAGAAGGAGCAGTTCAGGTGAGCAGGGCCTGTGGATCTGCAGGATCAGAGAAGGGGAGTTTTCAGATGAGACCCTGGGGTGGATAGGAGGGGAATAGGTTTCCATCTCTGAGGACAAAAGAAGGAAACTTATTTTCCTGCTGTTATTTGTGAAGAACTTCAATGATAACCACTGGACTTCTCTCTTGCATCAGGATGGAAATAGATAGAGAAGTAGGGGTTCCAAATATTTAGGCAAAGTACCCAAACCCTTTGATCCTGCAGCTTCAAATATGTCATGCATCACAGCCAAGTATGGTTATAGTTCCTTGCTAAAATCCAAACAGAAAGCTGAAATAATCAGAACTCTATTGCCTGGGAGTCAGGAAAAAAAAAGGCAAGTAAGCCAGTTGAAATCAGGCACACCTTCTAAAGAAAAGCAATTTCTGGAATGCTACAGGGTTAGGACTGATTTCAGCGAAATTTCTTAACTTCTTCGAAACACATGGCACATTCAGGCAGAAATAAACTTCTCTGAGATGAACCATGTACCACACATTGCTCATTTTGAACTCAAAAATCTTGGTTATGGAAGGTTCCATCTAGTCAGAATTATAAACAATAAGTTCTTTACCAATGAGACCTAAGGAGATTTGATGTGAATATTTGTGTGGATACTCAGACACATAAGTATGTGCCTTAAACTGCAAACCATCTATCCAGGGTTCTGAGAGGATCCTCCAGCTCTTCCGAACATGCTGGTGACGTGTGGCCACCAGGGTTCTGAAGGGGTGACGTGAGCGGGTCTGCCTTTCAGCCTCATGGCACACACATGGTGATGCTTCTGGCCTCAGGCCCTTTATCTTGAAAATATAAATTTATTGGTCATAGATTACTATATCAGACCCCATGGACTATAGCCCGCCAAGCTCCTCTGTCCATGGAATTCTCCAGGCAAGAATACTGGAGTGGGTTGCCAATCCCTTCTCCAGGGGATCTCCCTGACCCAGGGATTGAACCAGGCCTCCTGCATTGCAAGCAGATTCTTTACCGTATGAGCCACCAGGGAAGCCCTCCCACATCATGTGTAGTCCATTATATAGATGTAGATTTGTAGGTTTCACAGTGTTCACTTTAAGCTCTTTTTATACCTTGTTTATTTCATACTCTCGATCAGAGTTTCTCAGTTTTGGCACTGTGACATTTGGGATGGGTAATTGTTTGTGATGGGGGAAGACTATCCTGTGCCTTGTAAAATGTTTCGCAGCTTTCTGAGGCCTCTACCAGCTAGACATGTTCATGGCATCTACTCCTTCCAGTTGTCACAAACAAAAGATGTCCCCAGACACTGTCAAATGTCCTTGGGGGCCAAAATTTCCTCCATTTGAGAACTGCAGAGCTAGACCAATGCTGTCCTAAAGAAATATGATGCAAGACTTAAGTGGGAGCCTCAGAAATAATCTTCAGTTTTCTAACAGCTACAAGAAGAAACTAGCAAATAATTGTAATATTTTTCACTTAACCCAATATCTTGAGAGTCCATTGGACTACAGGGAGATCAAACCAGTTGATCCTAAAGGAAGTCAGTCCTGAATAATCATTGGCAGGACTTAATGCTCTTGCTGAAGCGCCAATACATTGGACCTGATGTGAAGAACTAACTCATTGGAAAAGACCCTGATGCTGGGAAAGATTGAAGGCAGGAGGAGAAGGGGATGACAGAGGATGGGATGATTGGATGGCATCACTGACTCAATGGATATGAACTTGAGCAAGCTCTGGGAGTTGGTGATGGACAGGGAAGCCTGGTGTGCTATAGTCCTTGGGGTCACAAAGAGTCAGACGCGACTGAGTGACTGAACTGAATATATTCAAAATATTATCATTTTAAAAGGTACTTGCCATAGTATTTATCCCCCATACTAAGTTTTTGAAATCTGGTGTTTAATTTACACTACAGGACATCTCCATTTGACTGAGCTTTCGAGGGCTTGGTAGTTACCTGTGGCTACTGGCGATCCTGCTGGACAGCCCAGGTCTAGAAGGCTGTTAAGAACTTTGTGTTTGTCTCTCCAAAATTCATGTGTTGAAACCTACTCCCCAACAGACGGTGCTGGGAGGTGGGTTTGGTTCATATAAGGTCATGAGGATGGAGGCCACCCCCCAACCCCCGTGGTGGGTTAGTGTCCTTACAGGAAGAGACTCCAGTTTGTTCCTCAGCCACGTGAGGATAGAGTGGGAAGATCACTGTTGGCAAACCAGGAAGAGGGCCCCCACCAGACACCAGTTTTGCCAAAGTAACCCTTAAATCTTAGATTTCAGGCGGCAGAACTGTGAGAAAGAAATGTTGTTTAAGCTACACGGTCTATGGTATTCTGTGATAGCAGCCTGAGCGGACGAAATCAGTGACTTTGCTTTTTTCCACTGTCTCCTGCAAAATGATGCCTGCTTTGCTTGTTGACAGCCTGATGCCGTGGTTCTCTGTCTCTCTAGTTAGAGTGTAAGTACTGGAAAGGCAGGGACCATAACTTATGCTCACAGTGGTAAATCTATTGCCTGGCACAGCGCTTGGCACAAAATCAGCACCAGTTGTTGAGTGATGATGAGTACACACCTGCACTTGCTATGACCTGTGTCTTCTTGCCATGGTTTTGGAAAAGGCAGATAGAACACAGACAATTCTGCTTAGTCACTTCATGCCAATTTTGTGTGGGTATATTTGTACCTGAAGAATTACCCAGTGAGAAGTAAAGACACGAACTTCTTTGATTTATCAAAAAACTTATATTCAGGGATGGGGGGGGTGTGAAATGGGTAAAGGAGATCAGCCGTATTGGATGGAAACTAACTTCTTGGGGGTGAGCATGCTGTAGTGATACAGAAGTGGAAATACAATGCTGTACACGAGTGTTACGTGTATTATAAACCAATGTTACCTCAGTAAATTTAAATATTATATTCACAATATGCTTACTCTTAAATACATGCATGAAACAGTAAACATCATTATAACTA
Source organism: Neotragus pygmaeus (assembly GCA_006410875.1). Lineage (NCBI taxonomy): Eukaryota > Metazoa > Chordata > Mammalia > Artiodactyla > Bovidae > Neotragus > Neotragus pygmaeus. The sequence continues at coordinate 1,216,740 of SJYV01056329.1, forward strand.
ATTTATCACAATGTTGGGTTAGTTAGAATTCTCTACCACACATTCTGGAGGAATAGTAAATTGTAATTTTGTTGTTTTGTTTCACCATATTAGCTTTCTGGGGTTTTGTTGATTTGTCTGTTTTTTGGCTACACAGCATATGGGATCTTAGTTCCCCAACCAGGGATCAAACCAGTACCCCTGCAGTGGGAGCGCTTAGTCTTAACCACTGGACGGCCAGGGAAGTCATATTAGGTTTTTGGATGAATGCGTCCTATTCTAACACTGGTTAATAGAACTGTGTGCAACAAAGAGCATGAAAGAAACCTCAGTGATGGCCATTCTTTCCTATAAAGACCCTTTTTTTCCATTTGCAATTACCATTTAGAGAATTTAAACCGGTCTCAGAATAATACTTGCATATGAGCTAGCATGGCTGGGTCTGTTTTTCCCTTGGTAAGAATGATCTCTTCTTTGTACTTTGCTTTGTGTTGCTTCATCCTTGAGTCTTCTTGCCTGACAACCATCTCCAAAAATACTTAGGAAGCAATGATTAAGAAACCCCCAGAGCAAATGATTTTCCTTTAATTCTTTCATTCTGAAGCAGAGAGTTTTAGAAATTTTCTATCACTGTCTCCTTTCCAAATCTGTAAGATCATCAGAAAAATCCTTTGGGGTGGGCAGCTTTAAAAAAAAAAACAAAAATGAAAGGGACAGAGAATATATAAAAGGGAAATGACGAAAAAAATTAAGAGGATGACATTTCCAAATAGGAAATAAAAAGCAATATGGAAGTGTGTCAGGCAGTTGACTAGTAAACATATTATTTTTCTTGAAAAAGAAGTCTTAAAAGATTCCACCCTCAGAGATTATATTTCATTGGGTCTGGTGTGGGTCCCGATCATTGCATGTTTTTAAGCCGCATGGGTGATTTTGATAATCAACAATAGTTAAGAATCAATGGTTTAATTTCCTATATGAATTAAAAGAGAGAGGGAATATGATAGGAAGATATATCCTAAAATCCTTTGTTTGTCTCTTGTGAGCCCATCTCTGGGCTAAGTGAAGTCTTGTCCAGTAGTGAGTCCTAGACATAAGTGAGGATTAATGAGAAATATTTTGAGCTAAAAGTGAAGACAGCTAGGTTTAATTTTGTTTTTGACAGTCCGTCTTTAAGTCTGTCTCAAGTCATTTATTCTTGCAATCAGTTTTTCTACCTGCAAAATGGATTTTATAAGCAATCACTGTACATTTGTTGACAGTGTGGTTTGAAATGTATTTAGACTTCAAAAAGTACCTTAGTCAAAACTGTTATGATTATTCATTGGTATATAAAACAAAAGATCCAACTTAACTTCTTAGTATCCACCCACCCACTCCCAACCCCCTGCAAAAAAAGAAGTTTTCTTGCTACTTTTTCTTTTTCGGTCATGCCTTGTGGCATGGGGGAATCGTAGTTCCCCAACCAGGGATCAAGCTCATGCCTCCTGCAGTGGAAGCTCAGAGCCTTAACCACTGAACAGCCAGGGAAGTCCTGTTGCCACTTCATTCACTGGTAGAAGATCCTTTTTATTGTTCCCATGAGAAATCATCCTAAGATTCAGTCTTAGAATGGAGATACAAACACAGTAAGATCACAGATACATAAGAGATAGGCACAGATACATATGGTTTCTCTGATCTCAAGTAAAATCTTAACACAAAATTAGTTGCATAAAATTATCTCTTTATTGTTTTATAGTATATTTTCAAATATATGGGTTTTTTACTTATTTGGATATTTCATATTTAATGCATAAAAATGTAAAGCATTCTTTGGTTAATATTTTCTAAATGATAGAGCTAATTTCAATGAGACATAAAAGAAAACTGTGGTTAATAACCAAGTATGAAAACATGGCTAGTTAGAATTAATTTGCATATATAAACTTAATTAATGTTTATTTTATTCAAACTGATGCATTTGCATAAAATTTGAAGGGCAGTTCTTTTATGGCTTGTTTTCATTTTGTTAAAGCTCTGATACTTTATAAATATTGCAATGACTCCAAGCAGTTATTATTCAGAGATAACAGGGTGTTATAATGATAGCTCAAAATTTGTGAACTTAATTTCATGGATATCCAGTATTATATACCCCATCAAGTGTGTTTAGAATCTATCTTCAGAGAAGTTAGGAGCAGCACATACTTACCTGTCAATGTAAAATCTCAGTGATCTAGAAAGATGNTTCAGAGATAACAGGGTGTTATAATGATAGCTCAAAATTTGTGAACTTAATTTCATGGATATCCAGTATTATATACCCCATCAAGTGTGTTTAGAATCTATCTTCAGAGAAGTTAGGAGCAGCACATACTTACCTGTCAATGTAAAATCTCAGTGATCTAGAAAGATGGAAGGTGGTCTCATCCAGCAATGGGCTGCTTTGCCAAGAGGCTATTTCTCTGATTGGTTTATCGCTCATGGGAAGAGGCACACGTGTGGGAACCATCTCAGATGGAAGCCAGCACCATATGCCTCTTGTGAAATACCACCCTCGGAGGCAGAGGAGAAGAGCTCTTTCTTCCCATCTCCATCCCATTTCCTGCAGCTTCTGTGAAGTCACAGAATTTGGGGAAACAGTGACGCTTCCTGGCCTCCCTCTCTCACCATCTGGGAACCAGAATGAGAGGCCCAGCCTGCCACCACCACTGACATCTGCCACATTCTGGGAAGTTCATCACCCATAGGATGATTCTAGCCACTGCAAGTCACCCTCATCCAGGGGAAACGGAAAGACTAGGATGTGAGTCCTCCCGGAAACCTCGTCCTGGCCGCGCCTAAAGGCCACCACATCCTGAGCCGAAGGCCGCCAGTAGCTGGGCCGAGCCCTGCCAGCTTCTCTCCTCAGCCAAACTGGCCTCAGGGATCCCTGAACAGACTCCTCCCCGCCCCTGTCTTTGTGGAGATTGTTGCTCTTCCCTGTTAAACCTCAGACAAGTCTTTCCCAGTTCCTCCAGCTCACACTACAGCTCTTCCCCTTTTAACCTTACAATTTTATCTGTAACAAGTCATTTAGAATCCGATTACATGGTAGGCTGTATTGTCCTTTGACTGCTTCAGTTTAATTTTAGTTCGCCCACTTAAATTGTAAGCTCCTTAGGATAACTTTTGTGACTGATGTCTCTTATGCTAAACTTTCACTTTCCTTTCTTCCGGGAACCATCAGAGTGCTAAGTCCATAATAGGTGTTCAATAATTCATAGCATCTTAGACTCGGAACTTTTAAATCCAGATAATAGATGGCAGATAAACTCTGCTGTTTGAGAGAAATAACCGCTTCCATAAAGCTGTGTTCCTTTCTTTCTTCCTTCCCTTGTTCCCGCCTCTAGTCTTTCTTCTTCCTCCCTCTTTCCCTCACTTCCACATTTATGCTCAATTGAAATCTCTCCACCCTTACTAGTTTATTCAACCAAGATTCTTGAGCCCCTTCTGGGAGGTAGACCTTGCTAGGTTCCGAAGATATAAGGGTGACTATGACCTGGCTCAGTCTTTCAGTTCAGTTCAGTCGCTCAGTCGTGTCCGACTCTTTGCAACCCCATGAATAGCAGCATGCCAGGCCTCCCTGTCCATCACCAACTCCTGGAGTTCACTCAGACTCACATCCATCACGTCAGTGATGCCATCCAGCCATNTTTTTTTATGAATACTGCTAAAAATATCTATGTTCAGGTTTTTGTGTGGATGTGTGTTTTTGTTTCTCTTGGGTATGTACCTAGGAATGGAGTTGCTAATTCATATGGTAACTGTTCAGTTGTTTGAGGAATCGTCAGACTGTTTTCCAAACCATCTGCACCATTCTACATTCTCAGCAGCAATGTATGGGGATCACAGTTTCTCCACATATCAATGGCACTTATTATTGTCTTGATGTTTTGATTCTGGTCATTCTAGTAGGTGTAAAATGGTGTCTTGATATGTATTTACCTGATGTTGAGCATTTTGTCTTGTGCTTATTGGCTGTTTGTGTATCTTCCTAGGAGAAGTGGCTATTCAGATACCTTGTCCATTTTTAAATTTTTTATTTATTTATTTTTGGCTGTGCTGGGTCTTTGTTGTTGCCGCAAGCAGGGGCTGCTCTTCAGTTGCAGTGGCACAGACTTCTCATTGTGGTGGTTTCTCACTGCAGAGCATGGGCACCAGGGTGCACAGGCCTCAGTAGTTGTTGCTCACAGGCTCTAGAGCACAGGCTTAGTAGGGCTGAGTAGTTGTGGTGCACGGGCTATGTTGCCCTGTGGCATGTGGAATCTTCCTGGACCAGGGATCGAACCTGTGTCCTCTACATTGACAGGTGGATTCTTAATCACTAGACCACTAGGGAAGTCCAACTTTGTCTTTTTTTTTTAAATCATTGAGTTGTAAGAGTTCTTTACATGTTCTAGATTTATTTGATTTGCAAGTGTGTTTTTCCATTCTTTGGGTTGTCTTTATTCTTCCTTAATGGTGTTTTCAGTTTTGATGAAGTCCAGTATATTTGTTTTTTCTTTAGTTGCCTGTGTCTGTTGGTGTCATGCATGCCAAAGAGGCTTTTGCTGAATCTGTGCCAAATAAGAGTTTTATAGCTTTAGCTCTTAGTTTTAGGTCTTTGATCCATTTTGAGTTAATCTTTGTATGAGGAGTGAGGTAAGAATGTAACTTCATTCTTTTTTATGTGGCAGTGCTGATGAAAACCTGGGGTATTTACATTTAAGAATTTTAAAAGTAGAACAGATTTACTTAAAATGTATAGCAGTTCCAGGTAAGACTGGTCTGACATGTGTACATGAAAGTGGATGACTGAAGTGGAGATGAAAACTGTGGGCTTATTTCCATAATTTTCAGATGAGTGACAGGGTAGACCCAGGCAAAGACAGAGGTGGAGGTTTTCCCATTGAACTTATAGTGTGTCCCTGTGAAACCTTTTGTAAGTTGAAATAAAGCAAAGAAGCAATTACCTTAGGACGCTTCTCACCAAGTGATGCACAAAAAAAATTGAGATAAAGCACCGATGCTCACAGACACAGTTCAAAGCTGTGGCAGCTTGATGCTAAGAGGCTGAGTGTAGTTCCCAGGGCAGGAGCTTGATGGTTGGTGGTTCCACGCCTTCGGGTTAGGGTATAGAGCTGCTTGTGTGACGACTCACTGTGAAGCAAACACTGAGTGTAGTTTTCACTTTTGCCTTTTTTTAAAAATCTTTTTCAAACTTCTTTCAGTTTGTGAAAACAAATACTACTATAGGTCTTTTATCAAAGAAAAAAAGCAAAATGGTGTAATCCGAACTTTCAAGAAGTAAGACATAGCTAGATGATAGAAGCCTCAGAGAAGTAGGAATTTAAAATGAGGTGGAGTTGGGATTAGCAGATGAAAACTGGTATGTATACATAGAATGGATAAGCAACAAAGTCCTACTGTACAGCATAAGGAACTATATTCAATATCCTGTGATAAACTCTAATGGAAAAGAATATAAAAAAGAATGTATGGGGACGTCTCTGATCCGGTAGTTAAGACTTTGTGCCTGTAATGCAGGGGGTGCAGTTCGATCCCTGTTTGGGGGACTAAGATCCCACATGACATGTGGCAAGGCCAAAAAAAACCTGTGTGTGTGTGTACATATACACACACATACATACAAACACACACACCCCATATATATATATGTGTGTGTGTATATATAGTTATATTCCATGTATATACTATATATATTTAACTATGCCACTTTGCTATACAGCAATAATTAAAATTATTATAATCAACTATACTTCAATAAAAGATAAAAGGCAACAGAGATCTGGAAGAGACATTGAGAATGAGAAAGATAGACTCCCCTTTTACTCTGAAATATGTAGGGNTATATATGTGTGTATATATAGTTATATTCCATGTATATACTATATATATTTAACTATGCCACTTTGCTATACAGCAATAATTAAAATTATTATAATCAACTATACTTCAATAAAAGATAAAAGGCAACAGAGATCTGGAAGAGACATTGAGAATGAGAAAGATAGACTCCCCTTTTACTCTGAAATATGTAGGGAATGGAAAAATGAGCTAAAACATCTGCGTGAGAATTCTGCCAGAGAAGCAGTTGCTTAAGTGGAGGGCTAGGCTTTAGAGTTGGGAGGGTGTTCACTAAATGGGAAAGTCAGCAGTAGGGAAAATGGTTTTGATGTCAGCCTGTAGGCAAAGATGCTAAAGAATCTGCCTGCAGTTCAGTCCCTTGACCGGGAAGATCCCCTGGAGAATGGCATGGCAGCCCACTCCAGTATTCTTGCCTGGAGAATTCCATGGACAGAGGAGCCTGGCAGTCCATTGGGTCGCAAAGAGTTGGAAATGACTGAGTCACTAACACTTCCACTTCTGTAGCCAAAGAAGCTTGACCCTAGGGTAACACCTTGGCTTCAGTTATACCAGATTTTGATGCTAATTTGGAGTCTTCTCAGCACTATGCTATTTGTATCTTCAGTACTGCCCTGGAAACAAAATTACTTTCTCCTTTGGAATAAGAGTTGCCTCATTTGATATTCTACCACAGACTAAGAAGGGATAGAGCATGAAACAAAGTTCTCTCATTAATCATGCTGATACTATTTTCAGATGTTTGAATTCAGCCAATGTGTGTTTTTGTTGGGGAGGGAGGAGGTTTGGGGTCGAAGGGGAAAGAAGTAGTGAGTTAAGGTCACATACACACCAAGCAAGATTCTTGCAACACATGCTGCAAGGAATCTAGGACCAAGGAAAGACTAAATGATTACCACCCACCCATTCCCAACTCAAGAGGAGAGAAAATTTCTTGTGATTGAGGGAAAATGGGAAGAATCTAGAGTACTTGGTTGTTAAAAAGCTGTAAATAAAGGCTTGGTTCTCATAGTGTGGGTGTGGTCTGTGAGCTTCATAACAGTATCATCTTTCTAGGAATCCTAACTCAAAACACTCAGAGGCCAAAATACTTAGGCTGGACAGGGAATAAAGGGGAAGGGTAATTAATTGGCTTATCTGGGCCAGTCTGGCAGTCTAGGTCCTGTTTGAAAAAAGGTCAGAAACTTAGGGCTTGAGAGCTTCTTATTTCATCAGGAATCTCAGTATGTTTGATCAGATTCCTAGGCCATCCTGGGCCTGGAGTTGGTCTGTTAAGATTGAGTGTCAGATCCAGTAGAAGAGAAGAGTGCATGTATCTGCTGGGGGCAGAGGTGTTTGGGCACCCTGACTTGTTAGCCCAGCAATGGGGACTTGACCACCTTCCTTTGAACCCATTTCTTTGCGTCCTTAATGGCAACCCACTCCAGTGTTCTTGCGTGGAGAATCCCAGGGACGGGGGGGCCTNGCTGGGGGCAGAGGTGTTTGGGCACCCTGACTTGTTAGCCCAGCAATGGGGACTTGACCACCTTCCTTTGAACCCATTTCTTTGCGTCCTTAATGGCAACCCACTCCAGTGTTCTTGTGTGGAGAATCCCAGGGACGGGGGTGCCTGGTGGGCTTCCGTGTATGGGGTCGTGCAGTTGGACACGACTGAAGCGACTTAGCAGCAGCAGCAGCAGCAGCAGGTCTCTAGACCTACCTCCTTAGCCTTTAGCTCTGCCTCCCTAGGTCCAAATCTTGGAAGGACCAGGATATGAGAGAGTAACTTTTAGTCTGAAGCCAGCCCCCTTAGCATGAATCTTTTTTTTCCCTACCTGAAACAAGCCACACCTCTCTTGCCTAACCCTTTCTAGTTGCCTCAGTTTAAAGGATGGCCTCAGGACCATTCTTTGTATGGATAGATTTTCTGCGTCACAAGCAGGATTATTCAGTTTTTTTAAAAATTGTAGTGTAATTGATTGGATTATTCAATCTTGCTGTGCCAAGAGAAGGAAAGGGAAGGGAGCACTTGGGCATTAATTTTTTTTTTTTCCTAAGATGCAGTGGTTATACAAGTTCTAAAGTTTTACAAGTCAAAATTTTATAATTATATCATTCTAGACAGAGTTATTGGCCAAAGAGCTCTCATGTTGCCGAAAATTTAGTGTTCATATCATAGACATTAAAAAAATGTAAGCCACTATTTCCCAACTTGAGAGTAATAGTGCCGTGGGAAAGTATGGAGTTATGATAAGGGATTGCAAATTCACTAACTCTGTTTTCATTATCTATACACCAAATCAACATCTATGTTATTACTACTATTTTTTAATATATATAAATTAATAAAAATATATTGTATTATTGAACATATAGCAGTTGTTTGTCATTATGTGTTTTCTCAGTTCATGGGTACTATACTGTGCTATTTCTCATGGGATTCCATGAAAATTTTAGGTCCTAAAAGGGGATTCACGTAATCTAAAAGGTTGGGAATCTCTGCGGTAAGACATTTTGAGATGAGGGAATTAACAGCATAAGTTAGAGTGTAGTTATTAGGCACTGCATGTTTAAGAGACAAATCATTGAGAGAAGTTATCAAAAAGAAAGCTTCTTCTGTATGCTTTAGACACCTAAAAGCCTCTGATCCATAGGCCCTGGGCTTCTTCCCCAGAGGCTGCAGCTATTTGTTTTGTTGGGGTTTTTTGCCTTTTAGTTTTATTGAGGTAAAATTGTACTGTATAAGTTGAAGGTGTAACAACAGCATAATCGTTTGACTTACATGGTGAAATGATTATCACAATAAGCTTGGTGAAAGAGGCTGCTGCTCCTGACAGTTCCATGCATATCTTACTGGCAAACTTAACAGAGATCTGTATAAGCTTGTTTATGTGTACATATATATATTGTTTAGTCGCTAAGTTGTTTCCAGCTCTTTTGTGACCCCATGGACTGTAGCCCACCTCCATCCATGAGATTTCCCAGGCAAGAATACTGGAGTGGGTTGCCATTTCTTTCTCTAGGGAATCTTCCTGTCCCAGAGATTAAACCCACGTTTCTTGTGTTGGCAGATTCTTTATCACTGAGCCACCTGGGAAGCCGTGTATGTATATATACACACATATATGTATGTATGTGTGTTTTAGCTGAGCCATGGAGCTTGTGGATGGATCTTCGTTCTTCTACCAGGAGTTGAACCTGGGCCCTTAACAGTGAAGGTGTAGAGTCCTAACCACTGGACTGCTGGAGAATTCCCTGTATAGGTTTTTTTAATGTGGTTTTAATTTTTTTTTAACAGTGGTTCTATTCAGTAGAAATTTTAGTAAAAATTTTGAAGTGTTTGCTTTTAATTCTTGCATTATAGTAAAATTTGTTAGAAAATGTTTTCCTAAAGAATGGAAAATTTTTAAATGCACTAATTAGATCTTATCTCCATAGCTAACAGGGAAACTTAAAGGGAAATTATTTATTTATTTGCACCAGGTCTTAGTTGCGGCATGTGGGATCTTTAGCTGAGCATGCAAACTCTTTAGTTGCCAATGTGTGGGATCTAGTTCCTTGACCCAAGGGTTGAACCTGGGATCCCTGCATTGGGAGTACAGAGTCTTATCCATGGGACCACCAAGGAAGTACCAGGAAACTTTTTTCAGGGTGATGACAGGGAGTACAGTGAAGAGGAAAACTCCAAAGTGGAGCTGAAATCAGAAGCCAATGATGCTGCTAATTCTTCAGCAAAAGATGAGAAGGGAGAAGAAAAGCCTGACACCAAAGGCACTGTGACTGGAGAGAGGCAAAGTGGGGATGGACAGGTTAGTACCCACCAAAGGCCTCCATTTCCATTCGAGTTCTGAAATAGGGGCTTTTAAGCTTGGAGTAAGTAAAGAGCTCTTTATCTGTCCAACAGGAAAGCACAGAGCCTGTGGAGAACAAAGTTGGTAAAAAGGGCCCTAAACATTTGGATGATGATGAAGATCGGAAGAACCCAGCATACATACCCCGGAAAGGGCTCTTTTTTGAGCATGATCTTCGAGGGCAAACTCAGGAGGAAGAAGTCAGGTAATAGCCCCTTGCTACTGTTCTGTAATGTGTTAGTATTATATGTATTCCATGCTTACTATATGCCAGGCACTTTACTAAGTGCTTTAACTGTATTATTTACTGTTCACAACATTTTAAGGTAAGCATTATGATTATCCCCTTTGTACAAATGAGGAAAGTAAGACTTAGAATATTTAGTAACTTTTGGTGGAGGAGCTGGGATCCAGACTTCTATGTCCACTGCCTTCATTAATCTGAGGCTCAAGGCCTCTAAATACTTGCATAGGTGGCCTTACAGGAGAGAGATGTTTCCAGAGTGCTGAGTAGTTTGAAGTAAAGGCTTTCCTTATTTTTATACCTGTTACATTCACACCCAGCAGGCCCTGCGGTGCTGTGATTCACCCTTGCTTTTGGAAGGCCTGTTTTGTGTAACCTGTCTGGGAAGATGGAGAGATTACCTGAGTTCCTAATGTTTCTCTGCCTTCCCTGTTTATTTCATGAACATCTTTACTTGGCAGAGTCTGCCAACTTAAAACACTTTTCCCTGGTTCCAACCAGACCCAAGGGACGTCAGCGAAAGCTGTGGAAGGATGAGGGTCGCTGGGAGCATGACAAGTTTCGGGAAGATGAACAGGCTCCAAAGTCCCGACAGGAGCTCATTGCTCTTTATGGCTATGACATCCGCTCGGCTCACAATCCTGATGATATCAAGCCCCGAAGAATCCGGAAACCTAGGTGAGGACACTTTGAAGCCTATATTATTGATATTTGCAAGGAAAAAAAACAAAACTCTGCTTTAAAAAAATGCCATTCCGGCCTATAATTGAATGGGTGAGGAATATGGGAAGTCTGCCTGACCCACAGTTTATATATCTAGTGGCCCCTTTTATTATTTCTCTGTTCCCTTTGTTCAGGTTTGGGAGTCCTCCACAAAGAGATCCAAACTGGATTGTTGAGCGGCCAAGTAAGTCTCATCGCCACCAGGGTCCTGGGAGCACCCTACCACCCAGGACATTTATCAACAGGAATGCTGCAGGTACTGGCCGCATGTCGGCTCCCAGGAATTACTCTCGATCTGGAGGCTTCAAGGAAGGTCGTACTGGTTTTAGGCCTGCAGAAGCTGGTGGACAGCATGCTGGCCGGTCTGGTGAAACTGTTAAACATGAGACTAGTTACCGGTCTCGGCACTTGGAGCAGACTCCTGTAAGGGATCCATCTCCAGAAGCAGATGCTCAAGTGCTTGGCAGTCCTAAGAAGGAAGAGGTAGCCCCTGAGATACCAAATCCTGCTCCTGATACTGCACCACCAGCTCCTGACAGGCCTGTTGAAAAGAAATCCTATTCCCGGGTAAGAAGAACCAGAATCAAAGCTGGAGATGCAGGCAAGGTTGCAGAGGAGGTGCCCCCTCCACCCGAAGGGCTGACCCCAGCACCTCCAGTTCCAGAAGCTACACCTCCTACGCCTGCTAAGACTGGAAACTGGGAGGCTCCAGTGGATTCTACTACAGGGGGTTTTGAACAAGATGTGGCACAACTAAATATAACAGAACAGAATTGGAGTCCAGGACAGCCTTCCTTCCTGCAGTCACGGGAGCTTCGGGGTAGGTACCTAGGGTTAATGACTAGCTTTTATCCCTTTGCATCATTGGACTTAGGGTCATGGAACTAATGTCTCTCAGAGATGTGGTATCTGACAGTATCTTCATTTTCATTAATTGCAAGAAACAAATGGATCCATAGGCATATTCATCCAAAGAGCTCAGAGCAGCTTTATCTGTTACATAAGACTAGCCCACTACTTTGCTTACTGTTCACTATTAACTGATCAGTCACCACTATTGAGCTTTGAGTGCCGAATCCTTTACCACTCTCTGTAGAAAAAGTGGAAGAAGGCAGTGTTCTTTATTATTTTAGCTAATGGTTAAATGTTTCAAGGCAGAAACTGCATTTGAATTTGGATGAGCATCTCCTAATCTCTTTGAAAGGAAAGCCTCTCTAATTTCCTTATTCTTCTAGAGCCAGGCTGCCCAGTAGAACTTTCTGTAATGATGATGCTTTTGAATACTTGTAATGTGGCCAGAGTGACTAAAAAACTGAACTTTTCATTTTTAATTAATTGAAATTTAAGTAACCATATGTGGCTAGTGGATATCATGTTGGGACAGCATAGTGCTCATGACTAGGAACTACCTACCATCCCTTTGACCCATCCTTTTTTTTTTCTTCTCCAGTCAGATAGATCAGAGGATCTTTTCCATTGTTTCTGAAATCTAATTCAAACTTAGATTGGAAAACCTCACTTGGACTGGCAGTTTTTTGCCAGTGGTGTGCGTAATTTTGGAATACCAAAAACTAGGGTAGCCTAGCCTAAACTGGACCTGGAGTTGATCTTTGGATAGAGAAGTACACTCTCTCCTGCCAGTGCCTTATTACTTGCCTTATTATTGGAAGACCGTCTCTAGAACATTCCTTTTTTGTCCTGAGTCATCTTCAACCAGAGGGGAATCTCTTCCCATACTTTTAGCCTAGACCTCTGTGCCAGAAATAATCAGAGGTAGATTTAGAACATCCTTCTCTGCCTAGTTGTTGCTCAGAAACATTAGGGTTGAGATTTTCCAATATGTTTGATAATATAATATGCTAATTATAACCTCCCAGGGATTCTGTATGGTAAATATTTGATGGGGAAATTTTGAACTTGCATTTTCTGAGATGCATTACTGAAGTAATTTTTTTTTCATGTTCAAAGGCTTTACTGCTATGTTAAGGTGGCAGGCAATGGGGGCAGATTTCCAAATGCTGGTGTTGACAGGAAGCAAAGATAGTTTAAAAGGGATTTTGTTAGTTTAAAAGATGAGAGCCATTCCCCATGTTGGATTCTTCACCCTGTCATTTTCTTGATGTATCTTTAGTTCTGTTCACATCTTATCTGCTCTGAAGCAGTGACTTTTTTGGTATATTACAGGTATGCCCAACCACATACACATGGGAGCAGGACCTCCACCTCAGTTCAACCGGATGGAAGAAATGGTACAGAGGAGAAAAGGGGCGCACGTAGTAGAGGGTTGCGTGTCACAGTTGGTCACTGTTTAAGTCAAGTCAGTTTTCCCATGTTTCCCTTTTAGGGTCTCTGGAAATGCATGGTTTAGGTTTGGGTTTAGAGCTTAATGTTTTTCATCAGTTTTTCAATTCATTTTGTAATTTTTTTTTTTTGGCATGTACACACTGCTGTATGTATTTGGTTGCGCTGGGTCTTCATTGGTACAGTGGGTTTTCTCTAGTTGTGGAGAGTGGGGGCTTCTGTCTACTTGCAGTGCACAGTCTTCTCACTGTGGTGGCTTCTCTTGTTTCGGAGCACAGGCTCTAGGCACATGGGTTTCAGTAATTGTGGGACATGGGCTCAGTAGTTGTGATTTCCTGGTTGTAGGGCACACAGGCTTCAGTAATTGTAGGTCCCAGGCTCTGGAGCGCAAGGACTTCTGTGGTGGCACATGGGCTTAGTTGCTCCGAGGCATGTGAAATCTTCCCAGACCAAGAATCAAACCTATGTCCCCTGCATTAGCAAGCGGATTCTTATCAACTGTGCCACCAGAGAAGTCCTGCAAATTACTTCTTTAATACTGCCATGTACCCAGTAAATGTTCTGCAGTATCTATGGGACATTAGGACTTATAGGAGAGTCAGCCTTTTGGAACTCTTCTTGCTCAGACCTCTTTGTTTCTTTCAGGGTGTCCAGGGTGGGCGAGCCAAACGCTATTCATCACAACGGCAGAGACCTGTGCCGGAGCCCCCTGCCCCTCCTGTGCATATCAGCATCATGGAAGGACATTACTATGATCCACGTGAGTTTATTTTTATAGCTGGGATATCTTTCTTGGTAGGATGAAGTGAACTAAAAGACCAGCCTTCTGAACTTCCCTTGTGACCTTTCATGGTGGTTAACAAACATTCTCTGGTTGCTGTTTTCTTCATATGGAAAATTGAGAACATCTTCTCAGGGGCTTGGGGGACAAGGAAACTTGTCCATTTGATGGAAAGAGTGAGGATTTATGAGAGTCCCAATGTGATATCTTACAGTGCAGTTCCAGGGACCAATCTATACCCATGGTGACAGCCCTGCCTCACTGCCTCCTCAGGGCATGATTGTACAGCCAGAAATGCACCTTCCCCACCCAGGTAAGCTTTGCACCTCTGCTTGTATGTTTCCAGTACGTAAGGATGTGTGTTGGGGGCATCACAAACCCCAACTTTCTCAGCTCTATGCTGCTTGCTTGTGAGGCTGGCCACTTTGGCTACATGGGCAACAAACTCCTCTTGGGTCCATCCTGAGGACTTGAAATCTGAGCCTGTTTGTGCTGAGCAGTCCAGCCAGGCCGTCCCATGGAAAAGATGTTACCTTTTGTTTCAATTGTTGTTTCTTCTCCTTGTCCAGGTTTACATCCCCACCAGACACCTGCGCCTCTGCCCAATCCAGGCCTCTATCCCCCACCAGTATCCATGTCTCCAGGGCAGCCACCGCCTCAGCAGTTGCTTGCTCCGACTTACTTTTCTGCTCCAGGCGTCATGAACTTTGGTAATCCCAGTTACCCTTATGCTCCAGGGGCATTGCCTCCCCCACCACCTCCTCATCTGTATCCTAACACACAGGTGAGATGGCTGATGAGATTTTCCTAAGTATACATCCTTTAAATCAGACAAGAATATAGGATGAGGAGAATACTCAAGGAATTCTAGAGAGCATTTCAGTGCCACTGGTTTGCATGTGATGGTAGGTGCTGGAAATGCCACTTAGGTAATGCCTATCATATGTGCATTCTCTTCCATTTTTAAAGTAGTGTTTCATTCAAGTGTTTTAGTATGTCTCTTAGGTGGGCATGTCTGCAATTTATTTAACTGCATAATAAAGCCATATTCTACCTACCAGCCCTACGCTTCCCTGTGCTGTTTAACTCCCAACAGATTAACACCATCTGGTATCTGGAGTGTTACCACTGAACTCAGTGTCTTCTGTTTGTCAGCTGATGGTAGGAATTAGAGAAAGCTGGGCAGTACTTTGAAGAAGTAGGAACTATATTAGGACATACTAAGGCAGAAAAGAATTATTTTAAAGGAGGGGCAGCTTAGAAATTCCCCTATACTCTTACAGATTCCCCTTATAAATTATAAAAAATTCCCCTATACTCTTATTTTTATGCCTGAATAATATTTCCTGTTTAGCATAGTTTGGATGAATTAATTCCTTTATCTTTTCCTTGCTTATTGGGCTCCCAGGCCCCATCGCAGGTATATGGAGGAGTGACCTACTATAACCCCGCCCAGCAGCAGGTGCAGCCAAAGCCCTCCCCACCCCGGAGGACTCCCCAGCCAGTCACCATCAAGCCCCCACCGCCTGAGGTATGAGAGCTTCTAGGAAAGGAGCTCTGAATAAAGGATGTTAGGGCACATCTGACATCAGTGAGCTTTCCTTTTCTTCAGATTTCCTTCCTTTTCTTGTTGTGTTTCTGTGGAAAATGGTCTTTTTTCTTTTTTTAAAAAATAATGACCTAATAACAAATTTCAACTTTATGATTTCAGGTTGTAAGCAGGGGTTCCAGCTAATAGGAATTTCTGAATATTTTAAATCTAACATCAAATAAAAGTAAGTGTAAAACTTACTGTGACTCGGAATGTTCTTAAAACTAATGTTCATGCTTACTTGCTCAACAATCACCTAATTAATGCTCTAAGTTGTAATCATGGGATATCTCAGGGGAAGGCTTAGAGGAGTCCCCAGATTTGCCAATTTCTTTGTTTTATGAATGCATTGAGTAGGGTTGAGTGGAAACCATTGTCAGTGTGGCAGCATTTTATTTGGGAAGATGGAAGGAAAAACTGCAAGAGGGCATTCTTTATTAAAGGAAAGGGGAAATCTGAATTTGAGGTGTTATAGCATAGCCAGTTCTAAAGGTTGTGGAGGAGGGACTTCCCTGGTGGTCCAATGGTTAAGACTTCAAGCTGCCAGTGCAGAGGGTATGGGTCTGGTTCCTGGTCGGGAAACTAAGATCCCATATGCCATGCAGCACGGCCAAAAGATTTTTAAAAATAATAATAATAAATAGATTTTAAAAACCACTCTTTAAAAAACAAAGGCTGTGGAGGACAGAAAACAGGAGATTTTGTTGTGTTGTTTTAGGGATATTTCTTTAGTGTACATTATTTAGAAGTGTGGCTTTTTGAAAATAGCTTGTAAATGCCTGAAAGGTCCGATAACATTTTGGTGGTTCTTCCCTTTTTCTCACTCCTGTCAGGACAGCAGAAATGAAAAGCTAGGAGAGAAGAGAGAACAACTGGCTGTCTGCGCCAGGAGAGCGTTGAAGATCCAAGGTGGCTCCTACCAGCGAGCAACTGAATGAAGGGGATTCCTGCCTTCCTCTGAGGATAGGCTCTTTTGGATAAACGAGAAACAAGTGGACTTTCTCCCGTTTTCAGTTTGCATTTGTGTCGACTGCTCAGAGGAGCAGAGATCTAGACAGCCCAGGCTTCTGAGTCGAGGAGCCCACATCTTTTGCTCTTCTTCACTTTCTCCTGGGAAGTTCGTGTCTTCCTCCAAGCTCTGTCCTGTTTTGTTTTGTTTTCTAAGATGTCCATTTTTAAAGCCTGCCTTGTTATTCTTAAATTGATATTCTTTTAGACCATCACCCTATCCCATCTCCTGCCCCTCTCTTTCACTCTCTGCCTTTTAAACAAGTTCATTCTTTGGTTTACTAGCTCCTCTGGGTTGCCTTTTGGCTTTTCCCTACATCCCAGATAATTGAGAACTTACCAGCCAGTCTGCCCCCACCAGGTCTACAAAGAGCTGACCTTTCATTTTTTTCTTGGCATTTTTTATTGTGTATTTGGAGTTTGTTAAGTTTTCTAATTCTATGGAAGCATTGCTGTCTGCACAGAATGTCCCATTGTGGAGAAAATCTCACTGTGGTAGGAGCCCTTTTTCTTGACTTGGGTTTTTAGAATTTTGAGCCTCCATCAGTCTCTGTACTCTGATAATCTTTAGTTCTCTCCTGAAGGCAGAATGTCAACAGTGGGGAGAGATGGCAAACCAGAAGATTTAGTGAGAAAGGAAGGATAGAGTGAGAGCCTTTGCACCTTAGGGGTGTGTATTCACAGTCCTCAGGGCTCAGTCTTTGCGGTGAGTGGAGCCAGAGGGCTCTGCTCTTTTATCCATCCTTTCTACCACACCCTTTTCCAGTTGCTATGGACCAATGCATCTCTAGAGGTAAATATTACCTAGCCAGCAATCGTCCCTGTCCATTGCAGTTGCCCTTCTCCTCGTCTTTCCTGCTATAAGTGTTTTAGGTATTACTACCTTATTTTCCCAAGGACAGTTTTACTCCTGTCCTTGCAAACAGGATACCACACGTGGGCCTAAAAGCAGTCACTTTTCAGGGCAAGGGCTCCTCCCTCCTTTCCTCCCTATCTATGGCACTGAACCACTCCCCTGCTGCCTCTGCAGAAGAGATTCCTGTTACTATGGCACTTGCATCTGCCAGGGGTCACTTGGCCACTGTCCCTGTCTTAAAGAACCTGAGGGAGAAGGTGGCAGCTGTGTCTCTCCCCAAGTAATGTCACTAATTCTGTCCCTTCTCTTCAGCAGTTGGCTTAACCACTTTGAGTCACAGGTGTGGGGTAGGAGGGGAGAGAGGCACTCAAGCTGGAACCCCCAAGGAGGAAATAACTAATAAGAGATTCTTCCAAGGGTAGCGCATGGTTGTGCCTTTTGTAGGCTATTCCCTTTGCCTTAAACCCGAAGATGTCTCCTCAAGCCAGTGGGCCGCATGCCCAAATTCCCAGACCATAAGACACTGTGACAGTTGTCTCTGTTGGTCCACTGTGTTTTGTTGCAAGAGTTTCTCCATGTGTATTGTTGTTTGTAACTGTTTTGAAGAGCGCACATATGTGATTGGCATTGTGACTTGAAGATAATAAATTTAGACATGTAAACTTAGCTCCTTTGCCAGTGTTTTGCATGAGTCTTGATTTGGAAGGGAGGGAAGAGGACTCCCTGACTCTGTAGAGTCACAGTCACAACTCTGGCCAGCTCACACTTGAGAAATGGAAGCCCAAAGAGGTGAGAAGCCCCTGTGGGGCCACAGG
Source organism: Neotragus pygmaeus (assembly GCA_006410875.1). NCBI lineage: Eukaryota > Metazoa > Chordata > Mammalia > Artiodactyla > Bovidae > Neotragus > Neotragus pygmaeus. The sequence continues at coordinate 1,234,757 of SJYV01056329.1, forward strand.
TGACTCCCCATCGATTAACTTTCTTAACCACATTGCCACATAGACACCAGGAATATGCAGTCCTTTAGACTGGAAGTGCAGGGGCCAGAAAAATGAATAGATGCTGTGTGCCCACATGACATCTAGTATCCCTCATCCCTGCCTTTGTGTTTGGCAAGCAAGTTTCCCAGGGTGGTATCCCACATGTCAATATAACTGTATCAGGTCCTGGATGAGGGGGAAGTGTGGAGAAATAGCTGTCCTCTTAAGGAAATTTGCACTGGCATGAAACATCAAGGACCACAGTCTGAGAGGCTCGTATCAGTCTTAGTGCAATTAAAGAAGAGGGGACACTCCAGTATTCTTGCCTGAGAAATATGGACAGAGGAGTCTGGCGGGCTACAATCCATGGCATCGCTGAGTCAGACACAACTCAGAACAACAGCACACAATCTGGCAGATTGTGATTTGGGGAAATCTTGATGGAAATGTGGCATAAAATGAGTGAAGTGACCTAGCAATATGGAATAGAGTTTTGTAAGAAATTAAAATTTATGTATAGAATGATTAATAGTTGCATATATTCGAAGTCTGGCTAAAGGAAAAAAGATCGAAAGACCAGCTCTGGCTTATGCTGCCAGTTAGCTAGGCCACTGGGTAGCTAGCTTTGAGTTGACTGACTTCCTCCTCCAGATCCTGGGTGGTGTGGAAGTTTACTGCAGGCTGTCCCTGGTGTGGGGCAGCAATTGAGTTCAGTGTGGAGCTGGCAGCAGCTGTCCTTGAGTCCCACAGATCTTTGTGGTATATCTTCTAATGAGTTGGGACTCCCTCCTATGCCCCTTGCTGCTGCTGCCACAGCCAGAGAACCATTGACTCTTCTGACCCTCACCCCAGATTTCTNAGTGTGGAGCTGGCAGCAGCTATCCTTGAGTCCCACAGATCTTTGTGGTATATCTTCTAATGAGTTGGGACTCCCTCCTATGCCCCTTGCTGCTGCTGCCACAGCCAGAGAACCATTGATTCTTCTGACCCTCACCCCAGATTTCTCTTTGAGTCATGTCAGTTAACTTCCCTTCTCCTCCCCTGCAGAGTGATGGGTAACTATGGGCCTGATCTCATGGTGTCATACAAAGAATGCCAGCCAGCCTTGGAGGTGGGTCGCTGGCAGGAGGAATAAGCGTGTTTAGATACTTCCCCCTCACCCCTGCCTCTTGATTCTCCAGTCCTGTAGTTAGATCCCATTGCTCTCTCTGTTGCCCTGGTAACCAGCTCAGCAAGAAGAAACTCAAGCTCAGCAAAGCCCCCAGGTTCTCTGCCCTCCCAGCCTGCCTCTCAGTGGGCAGAAAGAAGGCAACTGTTAGAGGCAGACAGATCAGCCTTAGGTAATCCTGCTCTATCCCCTTCCAGAAGTCCATGGACTGGGTGGTTAAACTTTTTGTCCCCATTCTCCTCACAGGTGTTAATCACACTGCCCTCTCTCCCTGTTTCTTTCATCCTAGAGTGTAGATGCCTTGACAACCATTTTCCCCACGATGTCAGCATGTGGGCCTTATGGGAGACTCAGAACAGCAAAGGACTTAGAATTCCAAAGTTGTTTCCCAGCATCAGTAGCCCACTTAGGTTGGGTTGTCCCTCTAGGGCAGTAATTCTCACTCCTGGCCTCACAAATAACTTGAAGATCCTTTTATAAAAAATACCATAAACCTTGGCCCTACCTCAGAGATCTGATTTAATTAATGTGAGATGTGGCCAGGGCAACATTATTTTTGAAAAGTTCCTTGGATTACAGTGTGCAACTGGGGCAAGAACCACTGCTGTTCCAGGAGCATCATAACTTGATGCTGGTTTTCCTCTCTGACTCAGGTCTTGAACTTAGTCTATGCCTGATATCCTTGAGTAGTTGGAGGGTGCTGGGGTCCTGTTCCCCAATTCCAATTTCCAGGAGTCTCTTTGACCCTTGTATTTGTAGCCCCAACACGCTCCACACTCCCCAATTCTTCCCCCTTCCTAAATGACAATCCCAAATCCTGCCCAGAGAGGATGTTACCAAGGCAACCAGCTTAATCTGGTAACTGTGGCATGTGCTAGGAGTGGAGCCCTCCTCTCTTACTCAGTTCATGAAATGCCTGGGCAGCTCCAAGCCATTCCAGCCAGTTTCCCCTCTTGACACCAGAGCAATCAGGGTATCCGGTGAAGAGAGTATCAGGAAACTGATACTTGGACCTCTATTCTAGCTTCTCAGCCAAAATTGTGTTCTCTCCTTTTTTACTGTTCCGTTTTGCAAATCCACAAACAGATGGGTGTGCAAAGCTTTAATTCTGTGAACACATGTTCTTGTACACATCGGACCAGATAAGCACACACAGTGACACGTGTAGTACACACCCTGTTCAGTTCTGCCACCACTCCCAGGCTTTCGCATTCCTGTCTCTGCCTGGCCCATGCACAGTAAACAGAGGTGGGNAGCCAAAATTGTGTTCTCTCCTTTTTTACTGTTCCGTTTTGCAAATCCACAAACAGATGGGTGTGCAAAGCTTTAATTCTGTGAACACATGTTCTTGTACACATCGGACCAGATAAGCACACACAGTGACACGTGTAGTACACACCCTGTTCAGTTCTGCCACCACTCCCAGGCTTTCGCATTCCTGTCTCTGCCTGGCCCATGCACAGTAAACAGAGGTGGGGCATTGTCCAAGGAGCCTCAACCCACATGTTGCCTGGTGCCACTGTCCCACCTTGTAGCTTTAACCTTGACGTGCTTACCCTGAGCGTGTCTCCATACCTGCTTCTACCTGGGACAGTCTATCCTTAGCGACAGAATGCTTTGGGCATAGGCATCAGAAATAAGGATCATCTGGAGTGCATATTCGGTACCACTTTCCCCACTCAGCAAAGGACTTAGAATTCCAAAGTTGTCTCCCAGCATCAGTAGCCCACTGATGGCTATGTCACCTCTGGAGGGTCTCTCTATGCCTGATGTTGTTGGTTGGCAGTTCTAGAGCTTGTCACCCATCTCCAGGGCTCTGCTTCCTCCTGCTGCCAGTAGGTGAAGGCACCCTTTTGCTCCTGGTCTGGCTCTCCCTCTGCCTACCATCTCTTCTCCTCACCCTAATTAGACTTGCCACAACCTGCTACTCTTTGCTTGGCTCCTACCTGCCTGCCAGTACCTGCCTCTCACAGGCCAGGCCCTCACCATCTATTGTGCCCTACCAGAAAGGGCAGATGGTTGGTGCCCCCCTGCCCCCTCCCCCACTCCAATGCCAGTTCACTCGAGGCCTCCCCAACGCTTTTTACAGAAGGAAGATAAAGACCACATACTCCACTGAGTATGGCAACAGAGGGCACAATCGAGATCAACAGTGATGGACACCCAATCAGCGATTTTTGTAGGCCTCCCTCACTTGAATACACGCAGGTCCATCAAGGTGTGCAGCCTGATTTTTTGCAGTGATACCAAGAGTACTAGTAAGCCTCGAGCCGGGAAGCTCCCTCTCCACTGGTAAATGACTCCCTCACCCTTGCCTTTAATGTCTGCGTCTACTCCGAACCCAATCCCATTCAGCCCCTTACTGTTTTCCCTCAAGGTCAGCCCCAGCGCCCAAGTTCAAGCCTCGCGCGGCCCAGGTGGGCGGGCCCATGAAGGGTAGGGGCGGGGACTGGGCGGGGACTGGATGAGGGGCTCCATGGGGTCACTAAGAGCTGGACACGACTGGGTGACCTCACTTTCACTTTCATACATTGGAGAAGGAAATGGCAACCCACTCCAGTGTTCTTGTCTGGAGAATCCCAGGGACGGGGGAGCCTGGTGGGCTGCTGTCTATGGGGTCGCACAGAGTCGGACCCGACTGAAGCGACTTAGCAGCAGCAACAGTAGAGAAATGAGTAGTCTCTGGGAGATTGAATATTATAACTGCTAACAGTAAACTCTGAAGGGGGAGTTGGCCCAGAATGTCATACAACTGAAGAATAACTCCATGGGGGACTAGATAATATGAGGACAGAGGAATCCTGCAGGGGTCATGGGAATTGTGTTCAGGTAACCTTGAATCATAGCAGTTTGCAGAGAGTAACTGAAGTTGCTGACTGCCTCTCATGTGCAGAGAAAGGGAAAAGGTATCCAATGACTCACAAGGTTCCCTCATTCCTTGGCCAGCTATTGGGCAGCACTTTGGGGGACAGGACACCTCGGGACTGAAATTTTGGGGATTCCACATCTCGATTGTGCTAGGTGCCAAAACTAGAGCTTGCCTTCTTTTTAAGGAATCATAGTCCCAGTCTCACCCTCTTTCCCAAAGGGCCTTCCAGCTCTTGGTTTGCCAAGTCAGTGTGTAGAACCATGAAGATGGCATGAGAAATCAACAGGGGACCTGAATTCTAAGCCATAAGCCCAAAGGAAATGGTCTTCCCATAAGTAAACACCATGTTTGTCATCAGAAACAGATCAACCACAAGCCTATACTTTGCTTCTTGACTAATGGCAGGTGACCTTAAAAAAAAAAAAAGATAATAATAGAAGCAGAATAAGACAACATTAACAATCACAGAGACCACTTTAAGGGCACTTCCTCCCCTGGCTCCTGTATTTGTGTATTCCACAGCTGCCTTCCCATTGCTCAAAATGTAATTAAGAGGTGATAATGATATGTATCCCCCTATCAAAGTCATTAACACATTATTATTGTTGTGAGTGGGCCAGCTATCGCATGGTGGTGGAGATGCCACTGTAGGAGAAGAGTCTTTATTGCTCTACCAGGGGTTTCTGCTGTGATGAAGAAATTACAATTTGGTGATGAACTAGCAGGTCACATTCTCTGTGAGTTTGAGTGTCTGATTTCCCCAAACCCTGTGGGTTTCTGAGAACCCCCAGAGCCATTCTCAGTTTAACCTAACCACAGACCCTATACACATTCTAAGATCAGGTGGTCTCCCTGTTTGGTGCTACCATATATAGATTGCGGCAGAGTTTTGTAATTATGTAACCTCTTAAACATCTTGGAAAAATGTTTATCTGCTTATGGAACTTTTTTACATTTTAAAGATTTCTATAGATTGGAGAGGAGAAGGAGAAAACTGCACTCAAATTGGTTTCTAAAATCTCTTCCAGCTATGTTGTATTAGAAAATGGCCCAATTCTTCTCAGATTTGTGTTTAAATGGTATGATCCTTGAGGGTAGCAGTGTATCTAATTTGTTGGTCATAAACCTCCTCAGAACCAGAGTTATGGAGGTTAAAAATGACTCCAAATTTATCCAATAAATGTATATATATTTCAAGGGTCAAATATTGCTTAAGAGCTTTAAAAAATAAAGACAAAACCCACAATTTTACTCCTGCCCCACCCCCTTTAACACCAGTCCCTGCACACAGCTACTGTAAATTAATTTTAGCTGTTTCTTCGGGTGTTTACCTACATATTTCTAAGTAATATATGTCTCACCAGATCATAATTTAGGGACTATTACAGTTGGGGAGGACTTAAGTCTCCTATCCCCCAACACTGCTTCCTCTTATTCCCCTTTTTGGCAAAATCAATATTTAGGATTTATATTATTATAACTGTGTAAATAATGTTCTCTACTGAGCTAACACTACACTATAATTACCTTTTCTTTCTTGTACAACTTTTTGTTTTTCTTGGAGTTAATAATTGGCTTGTTTTTTTCCATCGGCCTGGCTTTGTATGTAACCACCCCCAGCTTTCAGCAGTGCCCCCAGACGTTCCATGTGGTAATGTCAGACGAAGCACCTCCTTCCTGGGACCCTTGACTTCTTTTTCCCAACCTGGAGAGTTTTTCTTCTGGGCCACTAACCGCCGTTCTCCTGGGACTCCCCTCTGCTCTCATCTTGCGGATTCTCTTCATCTGCTTCCTGTGTTGGAGCCTCTCCTTGGTCCCTCCCTGGTTTTCCTCCTCCTTGCTTTTCTCCCTCATTTTGGTGGCACACCCTTCCTAAGACGGGTGCTTGTGAGGTAAATTTACTGAGAGCTTTCCTGCCTGAAAATATCTTTATCCTACCCTTGCATTTGTTTGGCAGTTTGGCTGAAATTTAAATTCTAGGTTAAAATAATTCTCTCTAGTTTTAAAAGCAGCACACCATTATCAGCCAGCTTCCAGTGTTTCTTTTACCAAGTCTAATGTCATTCTGATTGCCCATGATTTTTATGAGAGCATTGCATAGTTCTGAAATTCCTAAATGATATACTCTGGTTGGGTCTTATTGTGTTCAGCATTTAGTTGTCCTTTTAATTGAAAGTTCCATATCCTTTTGGATCTTTAAAGATTCATATCCTTTGGGCCCATGAAATATTCTTATAGTGTTTCTTCAATAATTTATTGCTACCAGCCCTGTTTCTCGCTACTCCCCAATCTCCCTGATTTCTCCTGTGGAACTCTTATTGGTCAGTCTTATTATTCACCCTTCTGGATTAATACTACATATTCTCATCTTTTCTCTCACAAATGCCTGCACTATCTTTTTGTTTTATACTCTGGAAGATTTCAGCTAGTTTGTCTCCCAAACTTGCTATTTTTAAAATATCAAGACCCACATTTCTAATTTCTAGGGAATCTCATGTTCTAAGATGGTTCCATTTTTCTAGTACCTAAGCTTGGTGCTATTTCATAGATGCCCTCTGCCTTTTGGCCTCTCTGTGAACAGTCGTCATACTTTATTTGAAGGGTTCTGCTGACCTCTGCATTGTCTTTCTTCCCTCTGTTGTTTCCTGTTTGCTTGTTTCATCTTTGTCTTTCCTGTTGGAGGCTGCCCCTCAAATCTTGAGATCCTTGGCTGTGAGGGGTCATGTGTGAACTGAATGTTCTGTGTTATGTGAAGCTCACCAACTGAGGGATTCACTATAGAATGATGGGCCAGCAAGCCAACATTTTTATTAGTTTACTCCTGAATTCTACAGATCTTTTCCTTAAACCTTTTGATTTCTTGACAACAGGCTTTTCCAAAGCTCTTCCCTGGGATTATAAATTTAACTGAGGCTTTCTGGGTGGTAGGTAGGAGGCGGCTAGAAGAGTTTGTTGATCAGGCTTTTGCTAACAGCCCTGACTCCCTGGTCCTGAGCCCATCTGGTTGAGTTTTTTGAAAGAATAAGTCACCTGTCTCTGGAGGTGGAAGGCAGGTGGTGACGATGCATGGTCTGAAGGAGCTGGCTGCTTTATGTTGATGTTCACCCACTCTTGACCTCATGCCTGTACCTTCTGCAAGCCCCACACCTCCAGCTCTTGAGACTTCCTGGAATTCTGAGGGATGGCTGGCTTGTTGCTTATTGGGTTGCCTCTGTGGGCTCACAGAATCCTCAGCTTAACCTGTTTTCACTTCTCCAGTAGATTTCATATAGCAGATATTTGTCGACATCCTTGTCCACTGATGTCCTCTTTTTCTTGTGTGTTTTTATATTCTTTTACTGACACATGAGTGGGGTCCCAGGAGGAAGTGGGATAAATATATATATGTATGTATTCAGTGTCTCACATTTAAGTAGATATGAATTTTATATCGATTACTTCTGAGTTATAGCTTATATATTGATAAATGAAATTAGAGTGCGAATTTATATATAATATTAACATAGCATTCATTTCAAGGTTGATAAGTGTCGACCCAACCTTCCCTTATAAATTAAACAAATAATATGTGAAAGTGGGATGTACTAAACAGGTTAGACCAGGGTTTGTTTTATTCAGTTTCATGTCAACCATTCTCCTAGGACTTAGCCCACAGACTTGTACAAATAAACTTAAAACAACAACAGTGAATTAACAGACATACAGTTTTCTCCTTTTCTTCAGTAAACATTGTAATGATCACCTACTAAGTGCAATACACTTCTGTATGAGCTGGAAATATGATGATAAAGGAAATAGTTCGCAGCCTGGAGAGTATCACAGTCTAGTAAAAGAAACTGACAAGAAAACAGACAAACATCAGGCAGTGTATTTCATCTTAGTTTAGAAATAGGTACCCAATAGATGGGGAAACAATGGAATCAGTGAGAGACTTTTTTTGGGGGGGCTCCAAAATCACTGCAGATGGTGACTGCAGCCAGATGATAGATCAATACAATACATACATCCATCTGATGGATAGATGTTCTTTAGCAAGCCCTGTAGCCTACAGGAGTATTACCAGAGATGGACAGAAGCTGTAAATACATCTTCTGCTCATCAAGGGAAGATGACCCCCCCAGGCTATGCCTTCAGAATGGATCCAGTGGTGGGGTGGGTGTGGATTCAAAAATGCTCCTCAGTCCTGAGAAGAGCCCTGGGAATCCTTGAAAAGTGATGTTATTACTACAATAATCATATCATTGCTGTTATCTGTAAACATGTCTGTGTAATCTTTGAGGGCAGGCTGAAGGTCTTATTCTTTTCTGGGGGTCTCCTGGTGCAGTGCAAAGAATGCAGTCTTGTGTAGGGAAGCTGGGTTTGAATTCCACATATTGGCTGTGTGACTTTGGTCAGTTACTCGTTCTTGCTACACCTACATTTCCTGATATCTCAGACTGATGTAATAATACCTCAATCCCAAACTTGTCATATTAAATGAACAAAACCAGATAAAGGGCGATGCACAGTTCTTGACGGAAAGTCGGTACAGAATAAATGGTAGCTGTTAGTTTTTCTTCCTTTACCATCAGGCTGTGAACCTGAGAGAGAGACCATATGCTGTTCCTATATGTAGTCCCAGCCTTTGTGCAATACTGGGCATGAATTTGGCACTTTGTGCATATTTAACAAATGAGTGAATAAATCAAAGAATGTTAGGATTGTACGAGTTGAGGTTATTTTCCTGATATATGAATCATTTGCCACTTTCTTCCTTTAGAATGTATTTCCTTAACAATTTGCTAATACTGATACTCTGCTATTGCTTTCTGAGCTCCTGGATTCCTTGTGCCATGGTGCTGCCAATAGGGCTAAAGGACACTAACATTGTTTTTAAATGCCCAAACAACATTTCAAATCCAATACCAGAATAAAAGGAGGCAACAGATTGTCTCCATTTCTCATTTAAAAGACTCTTTGGCCATCATTTCCTTTGGTGGGTCTGCAGATAAGACAGTCTTTGGCTGTGAGGCTCTGCAGTGAGAATAAAAGGTGAGAGGAGATGGTGAGATGTAGAGTTCATGTGTCTTTATTTTTTATTATGTGCCTTTTCATGCACTAGTAGGTTTCATCCATAGAGCTGGAATGGGGCATATCCATCATATCTTTCCTCCATTCATGAATGCAGGAACAATGTTGGCTAGACAGTCCTCCATCCTTTTCTAGTTGGGGCAATGCCATTCTCTTAGGGTCATTATTTTAAAAGTTCTAGCCTCAGTGGTATCCATACAGTAGCAATCTGGGCAGTAGCTGCTTTGGCGCTTTGTGGAGCTAAAAGGCTTCTTGGCAGCTGGTATCTTGGAGCACTGCAGAACATTGCTCACCCCCCTTCAGGTAACTGGCATCATGTAATTTAGCTCTGAGTTCTATACCACTCTTTGGGTCAGCTTTTTTCCCCCACCTATTATTGGAAGTCCTTTGTGTGTCAAGACCATTCCCTCATCATTTATTTCCCACTGTGGTAGGCACATGCCTTGTTCCAAAGGGATCTACCATCTCTAACGGGCTCTTGTCTGTTAGTGTTTCCTAGAACTCTGCAACAGCTGTCTCTGTGAAATACCTTCTTAGGTTAAACTCTCTTACGAGAACTTCTTTGAGCTTATGCTTTTGATTCTTCAATATTATTGCAGAATTTTTAATTTTTATTGCAGAAAGCCTTTTTCTTTCCTTTCTCCAGGGGAATCTCATCTATTTCCAGGGCTCAAATTATGAATTCTATGCTAATAACAGCTAATCTACATACTCATCTTTACCCCTTAGGAACTTCACAATACACCTAAAAAGAAATGAATTACCTTTTTGCAGAAATCAGTATTCCTCACTCTTGGAATTTATTTTAGTCTACCTTGTATTTATTTATTTAAATGTTTCACTTGATTTTAAACTCCCTCTCCAGCTATACCTATAAAGATATGTCTCTATGGATATTTATCTCTGTACCCCTTCCTCACTTGGCCTATATAGATGTCTAGTGAGTGAGTGATGGTTTATCTTGCTTCATTGTTCTGGCCTTTATATTTATACAAAGTTAGGTCAAAAGGGCAGCGCTTTGAGCTGAATATTCTTCCAATCCAGTAGGAAGGAACAGATCCAGTGTGTTCTCCAGAAATTATTATAGGGAAAATTAAAGTGTTAAGGACATACATATACATTTTTTAAAGTTGATATCTTAAATTGGAATTGTTTTACAATGTTGTATTAGTTTCTGCTGTACAACATCATGAATCAGCCATATGTACATACAGATCCCCTTTCTCCTGAGTCTCCCTCCCACCCTCTCACTCCACCTCTCTAGGGCATCACAGAGCCCCCAGCCAAGCTCCCTCCGTTTACACAGCAGCTCCCCACTAGCTAGCTGCTACTGGACACTTGGTGTCCCCTGGAGGAGGAAATGGCAGCCCACTGCAGTGTTCCTGTTGGGAGAGTCCCGTGGGCAGAGGAGCCTGGCAGGCTACAGTCCGTGGGGCCGCAGAGTTGGACGTGACCGGGCACGCACATGTCTGGTTGGGGCCACTCTCTCAGTCCATCCCCCCTTCTTCGCCCTCTGTGTCCAAAGTCTGTTCTTTGCACCTGCACCTCTTTTCCTACCCTGAAAATAGTTCATCGGAAGGAACTATTTTTTTCCAGATTTTTTTATGCATTGATATATAATTTTGTATTACAGAAAATAGTTGATTTTATAAAGGAAATCACTAGGCCATGACAATGTCATGACAATTCAACTGGAGGGTCCAAACTAGCTCAAGGTTGTATTTTTGAGGCAGCTAGGATGGAGATTAGAAGAATTTTGTGCAGTATTACTATAGGTGACATGAGCTAAGTCATCTTTTTCAGAATAGTCTTGGAGAATATGCTTGTTTTTATGATTTCCAAGAGATTTCAGGGATGGCCCTTGAAACGCAAGCATTGATAAGGAGGTTGTCCTTTGAGTGCGAGAGCTGCAGAGACTCCCCTCGTCACGAGCACTTGGTGCTGAGACCACAGAACACATCGTGTCCCACGGGTGCTGTCACTGCCCCACCCAGATGAGATGGGAAAGCCCACTGAACTTGCCAGGCAGGACAGACCACCGAAGCGGGTCCCATAGGACCTTCCCAGGGAATCCCTCCTCTCGGCTGCAGTCGTCTTTTGTGGTGCTTCAGATTCACCAGTGTCTTATACACCCAAACGTCCCAACTGTGCACAGATTTACAAGTAAGGTACTGGAACCTTCCATTTCCACTCCAAAGTATCTCCTTGGAGCCTCCATTGTGGTCTCTGTTTAGACTGGACCTTAAAACGCTAAATGTGCTTTTTCTCCACTAGAAACTTGGAAAGGGGGCTGTGAAATTTACAGCGCAATTCATATCATGGCAAGAATATTTTAAAACAGTGGTTTATGGTGTTTAAGCAAGCTGATTAGTCAGTGGGGATTTCTGCTGATGGTCCTTAGGAGAGCAAATTAAGAATAGCTGGCTGCATGTCTGTGTTCTGGGCTTTGAAATGCTTTGGTTTCTTGGGCCACACTATCACAGACTTCACTGCATTTTCAAACAACACACATAATAAATGGCGTCTCCAAGAATCACTGTGAGGCTTACCTGGATCCCTCTCCCCTTGTTTTGCACTCCATCATCTGTTGCTTACATTTAAAAGCCTTCTGGAGACTGTTTTTCATCTAGCTCGCTAGAGAGGAGTAGTTTTTCATGAAGAATTGGGTTGTTGGAGTGATTGTAATTCTTCTCCTGACAATCTTGGCACCGGAATCGATTTTTAAATGTATACATTTAGCTGGGTTGCTTTGACTTGCCCTTTGATGGTGGATTTTGGTTGAATTCTCAGGCCTATACATGAACATTGACATGCTGATATAAATTAGCGTTTATATCTGCAAAGTCTCCAGTTCGATGCAATAATATTTAACTTAGTTGGAGAAATGAGAAACAACAAAACTTCACATGCGACACTGAAATCAGAGTATATTAAGATTCCCGTCTTCAGGCAGTGCTTCTGCAGGCAGTCCTACGTGACAGTAACCATGCCAGATGGTTAAGTTAAAAAGTGCTGATAGACCTCCAGATCTTTTGAGTTCAGTTAGCACACAGTACATTTCTCTGGTTCTCTGAGACTCAGGCTGTTTGTAACCAGACATAATTAAAAGATTAGAGAGACATTTAGAAATGTGAAGTTGGTCACTTTTTAATCAGGGAGATTGATTTTCCAATCCCATTGTGGAGGTGGAATCTTAAATAATTTATAGGGTGGAGATCAGTGGCTTGTCACAACTTGGCAAAGAGAATAAAGGCGAGGGAGAAAGAGGGACTTATTTTTTCTTCTTCTTCTCTAAGTGCTTTATGGAAAGGAGCATAGCGGGGAGGGAGCCGTGATTGGGTGGCTACGGTTGAGATGTTTCCCAGCCTCCATATCACTGCTGGAAGAATGAAGATTAGTTTGGTCCTTCCCACCCTCCTTCCTTTTCTCCCTGTGGCTGGAGGTCTGGACAGATTCTCTTGACTACTCAGCAACATTTCTCTTTTATCCTACAGATACCAGTCAGGTTGCAATCGGGCTAAAACCAGAGTCTCCTAAAGAGGGATCGTGACTGTAATACAATGATGCTTCCATTAGTCATGGGGGGGGCATTCCAGGGACACCCGTTATCAGAAACTAAACCATCAGTCAGAATATAGGAGCCTTCCTTGAGCAAGGAGGGCTCTGCGGGGCTCCACCAGGGCACTTCTGGTATTAAAAGTGTCAATCCGATTGTAATGCAGGTCCAGTAATATGTGCAAGAAGATATTAAAACTGTGTTTTAGAAACCTTGATGCTAAGGTACAGGATTGATTGGTTGGTTGGTTGACAGAAACCAGAAGAAAGCTTGCAGGGAGCAGATAGCTGGCAGAGGCGATTCTTTTAAGGGTATGGAGCATTCCGGAAGGATTGAACAGGATTTCTCCTATACCCAAGCCTAGTTGGCAGGTCTTCCCTGAGTCCGGGGGTGTCAGGTAACAGGCTCACTGCTGGTGGCTTCTGAGCACGTGCCAATTATGACACCTGTCCCCTCTCACCCAAATGAGCCTTCAAACCCAAATCAGACTTATCTTCAGACACAGGAGGCTTAGCGAAATTTCCAAATTTGGTTTGCCCTCACCCAAGATCTCTCTGCTGTTTTGAAAGTCTGGAGTGGCTTTGCCAGATAGGAGGGTGGAATGGAGAAATCCTTTTATTCCTCAGAGACCCTGTGACATCACTGTTTGCTATGGATAGGTTGCTGTTAAAGTGCATCGATCAGTAACGAGAAGTGATGGCAGATCCTTCTGTACCAGCTCTTAGTCACCTGCCTTTGCTCACGGGGAAGGAGGAAGTGGAACAGAGAAGAAGGTAGACAGGTGAGGGTTAAAGCTTGCACGCCGTGCTGGAGGAGCAGGAGGAGGAAGTTCCTCTCATCAGAGGGAAGGAAATCTAGAAGATGGCCTCACATGGCACCTGTCTGCCATGAATTTGGCTGGAAGAGTTAGAAACCTGGAACTAAGACATTCTTGCCACTCAGCAAGATATATCAACTGAGTGGTTTATCTACAGGAAATTTCCTCCCTATAGAACTTACTGATTAGAGGTATCACTGTAAGGGGAGCCCAGAGCTTCTTAAAGTGAATTGGCTAAGATTCCTAGCCTTCTCCTTCAGAGATGGTGATGAAAGAGATTAAAGGTAGGGACCAAAAATGAACTGTCTAAATAGTAGACTGTGGGGCTGGACGTAACAATGAATTTCTGAAGATGAACAACATTCAAGGGCCACTTTCTGCCTTCATACCCTATATCCCTGTTCCTGTGCAAAGTGTAACTAGAAACTACTGTATGTCATTTCTGTCATTTCTACCATCCTGGCTACTTGCCTATAAAGTCGGGCTTTTCAACTGCAGCACAATTGATACTTTGAGTTGGATCATCCTTTTTTTGGAAGAGGCTTTCCTGTGCCTTGTAGGATGTTTAGCAGCATCCCTGGCCTCTGCCCATTCGATGCCAGTAATACCCACTCCCATCCCCACTTGTGACAACCAAAAATGTCTCCAGATATTGCCAAGAACCCCTGAGAGAATGGGGCCAAACCGCCTACTGTTGAGCATCACTGTCTTAAACAAAACCCTATAACTTCTATTGACTTGGTAGGCCAATTACAAATCAGATTGAATCTTCAGCTATTTATTACGCTTCCCTACAAACACATAATCAATAGTAAGACCCCATTAGGCATGTGCCTGTGGGTTTGAGCCATACTAGAGTCATTCTCTCATAATTGTTACCTACTCTGTTTACACCGGTGTTGCAATACAGTCCTTAACAAGACTTCACACAGAAAGTTGTACGTTACCACCTTCATTTCACCTCTCTTCCTCTTTGCCTCGTTCTGTAATGACCCTCCTCCCACCCTCTTAACCACCAATTGACTTAAACACTATACCTCTTCGAAAAATATTTTCCAAAAGGCACTGTTACTATAAAGAAATGATTCACTCTGGTGGAGTTTCAGGCAGCGGGGCTCAGGTGGCCTGGGAGCAAGTTAGCACCTCTCCCCATTCTTAGATCCCACCAGGCAGTGGCCACCCAGTCCCTCTGTCTGTATGGTTGGTGCTCATGTTATGTGTGGCCTCTGATGGCTGGCAATAGCAGTCAAGTCGTGGCAGCTTTGCGAGGAAACCAATCTGGTTTTACAGCAAAGGATATTGTCTTAAAGGAAATGGAAGCTTTCTGCCCCAGGAAGGGAATAAACGCAATTAATGATTCTTCCAGGGCTCCTGTACCAAGCAATTTTGTTCAGGTTAAGCACATCAGCAAACTGGACAAAGTGTTAACCATCACAGATTATGAAATGCAGAGTCTCATAAGGTTACTAGTAAATCTGGGAATTCTGGGTCAATAATGGCAAATTTTGGGTGAATGAAAGCCAAAGAGAAAAATTAGAAGAAAACAACAACAACCACCTGTACAGTTACCATAAGGAGCTCTTCACTTAACTGAATGAGAACGGGCAGTATAATTTCTGTCTGTGAAACTGAGGGCCATCATCAGTTCAGTCCCTTAAACTAAGTAAAGCTTGCTTAATAAATAACATCCTGTTACCTGCCTTCACTGACTAATAGTTCTTGCAAACTGCATACCCTGTAAGCTTCATGAAGCTTTCAGTTCAGTTCAGTCGCTCAGTCATGTCCGACTCTTTGCGACCCCGTGAATCGCAGCACACCAGGCCTCCCTGTCCATCACCAACTCCTGGAGTTCACTCAGACTCACGTCCATCGAGTCCGTGATGCCATCCAGCCATCTCACCCTCAGTCGTTCCCTTCTCTCCTGCCCCCAATCCCTCCCAGCATCAGAGTCTTTTCCAATGAGTCAACTCTTTGCATGAGGTGTCCAAAGTACTGGAGTTTCAGCTTTAGCATCATTCCTTCCAAAGAAAGCCCAGGGCTGATCTCCTTCAGAATGGACTGGTTAACTCCTTTCACTGCCCCCTGTAGATAACACCTCAGACTTACGGATCACTATGTTTATGGTTGATTAAGTTGTCTTTCAGGAACTTAAGAGTTAGTTGCTGTCCAGCTGAGGCCACCAAACTGACAACTGGGCACACACAAGTGTCTGCTTAGTAACCTTTTGACTTCAGAGGGNACTTATGGATCACTATGTTTATGGTTGATTAAGTTGTCTTTCAGGAACTTAAGAGTTAGTTGCTGTCCAGCTGAGGCCACCAAACTGACAACTGGGCACACACAAGTGTCTGCTTAGTAACCTTTTGACTTCAGAGGGTCAAAAACTCCATCCTCACTTCATGCTAACACCACCATTTTCTGAACATATATCCCATGAAAAAGCTCGTAACTCAGAGACTCCTGTGCAGAGCAGCCATTAGCCTGCCCCTGTCCTGCCTCCATTCACCTTGCCCTGTCCCTCCCACATCATACTCTTCATTCATTCATTCATTCATTCATACCACTTCATTCACAGATACCCCAGGCCCCTTGCTTCCGGGAGGCAGATCTGGGACTTGTTCTCACCTCCTAGTTCAGCTGCCTCATGAGTAAAACCCCTTCTCTGCTGCAGACCTTGATGCCTCAGCATCTAGCTTGCTCCAAGTCGGGCAAATGAATTTGGTTCAGTAATATCTGCATTAGCATAGTTGCAAATGATGTTTGATTACCAGATACATGCCAGGGTAGGGGGAAACCCCTGTCCTAAGGGTCTTCTACCACTCATGCTAGCTAGAGGAGGCAGTGGACACTTGGGGCCACTGATACCTGGGTCTGTCTGACGATGGAGCCCGAGTAACAGCCAGTCCCTCTGAGAGCAAACATTGGTCTATTTTGTACCATTCTGCTGGCTGAAGAAAGTGAAAAAAAAATTAAAGAAGATGATTTTGTTGGTTAAAATTCTCATGCTATTTCCAAAAATTTCTCTAATTACTGGAAACACACGTGTATTCCAAATAGTAAAATGAAACACAATAAAACTGAATAAACTGTATCCCATGCTTCTTTCTGACTTTCCTGAACTGGGATGCTGTTCTTGGTAGGAACACAACGTCCCTGAAATCTGCAGAGCAAAGGCGGGGCGGCAGCGAGCCGTAATCTGTGACTGTCAGGTCTCCCCCGTGGAAATCTGCTCCTATCTGTCTCTGGACACATGCCATCTCTCCTGTCTGTACATATATGTTGACTCTTTGCTGAACCCTTTTGAGATGTCTGGTGAAAGCTGGATCTGGCGTGTAAATGTTTACTGAGCTTCCAAGCTCTGGAACAACTGCTTTCCTCCCCACATAAATGATCTGCTCAGCATAAGACTCAGGCCTGTTTTTTCCTTGACTTTCAAACATTGGGTAACTCACTCCCACGTGATCTCATTCAGTTTCAAGGTTTAAATACCATCTGTTTGCAGATGTCTCGCAATTGGTGGCTCAGACAGTAAAGAACCTACTTGCAATGCGGGCGACCTGGGTTCGATCTCTGGGTTGGGAAGATCCCCTGGAGGAGGGCATGGCAACCCCCTGCATTTATTCTTGCCTGGCGGGCTACAGTCCATGGGGTTGTGAAGAGTCAGACACAACTGGGCAATGAAGCACACACCCAACCCGCTTTGTCCTCTAGTCCAGAGTTTTATCTGAACTCCTGCTTCGCATTTAGGGTCACAACGGGGATGCATCATAGGCATCTCAAACCTCTCCTGTTCAGAAGTCTTGACTCCTGATTCCCATCCAGCAAGCCTACTCTCCCTTCAGTCTTCTCCATCTCAGCAAATGTCAGTTTCACTCTTCCATACAACCAGACCAGAAACTTTTATCACCCCATCCCTCACTTCCTATCTCTAGTCCATCAGCAAAACCGTTATTAGTTCCACCTTCAAAGACCACCGATCCCGAATCAAGTCATTTCCTGCTGCCTCCACATTTGATTCTGATCCAAGCCCCACCTCGACCCTCGCCTGGTTAAACGCAAGGGCTTCTAAGCCAGCTTCCTGCTTCCTCTCTTGTGCCCTTTTATCTGCTTTCTCAGCACAGCAGCTAGAGGAGTTCCTTTAAAGTTGCTGCTCTGCTTAGGATCATCCAAAGTCCTCCCATCTGAGAGTCAAGCCAGTGTCTTACAGATAAGAGGCCACAGTGATCCTCGCAACCGCATTTCCTGCCCCTCTTCCTCTTACCGTGTTCCAGACCCTCTGTCTTCCTGGTTTCTCCTTAAGCCCACCAAGACTTCTGCATCGGAGTCTCTGCACTTGCTATGGCCTGCCAGGACTGCTGCTTCCTCAGACAGCAACCTGACTTCCCCTCTTCCTGACTCTTCATTTCTGCTCCAATATCAGCTTACCAGTGAAGGAGTCCTTGACCCAAGTGTCTACAGCGGCAGTTGGACCTTTACTGCCCACATACACCTCTCTGCCCACTTATATTATTTTTCCCCACGGCATTTATCACTTAGACCTTTACACCTACTTATGTCCTTTGTCTTTTACAGGGATGTAAGGTTTATGAGGGCAGGATTTTGTTGACTGCTGCATCCCAAGGGCCTATCAATGACTGCTACCAACATTTGTGGAATAAATGGTACCTTTTAATTCCATTTAAATGTGACTTCTGTAGGAAGCCTTCCACGATTAACCTAAGTCTAGGTGAATCGTCCCTCCCACCACTTTCTACACACTCCCTGTCACAGTACTTCTCACACTGCAGGGTGGTTTCATGGTTAATTTATTTTAAAAAAAAACTCCAAAAGGGCTTTATTTTTTTCATTGATGAATCCCCAGTCATTGCATAATGGTTAGCGTATCATCAACACTCAACTATTTGTAAAACTGAATGCAACTTATATACATATTTATACATATGATGAGACAGGATTTTGAGTTAAAATTCACATAACGTAGAACTATTTTAAAGTGTACAATTCAGTGACTTTTCATTCATGCCATGTTGTGCAGTGATCAACTTTATTCAGTTTCTGAGCATTTTCATCACCCCAAGAGTCAACCCCGTGCCTATTAAGTAGTTACTCCCTCCCTAAGTCATCCCAGCCACTGGCAACTACTAATCTGTGTGTCTTTATGGACTTACCTATTCTGGATATTTCATATAAATGGAATCCAACAGTATGGGCTTCCCTGGTGGCTCAATGGTAAAGAATCTGCCTGCAGTGCACGAGATGCAGGTTCAATTCCTGGGTCAGGAAGACCCCTAAAGAAGAAAATGGCAACCCACGCCAGTATTCTTGCCTGGGAAATCCCATGGACAGAGGAGCATGGCAGGCTACCTTCCACGGGTCACAAAGAGTCGGTCACAACAGAGACTAAATGGTAACAACTGTATGGGACTTTTTTGGTCAATAAGGTTTGAATCTATGTGATTCATTTAAAATGTCTTTCGTATAGCAAGACTGTTTTTAATCCTGTTGGCGTGGGTAGCAATATGTTTAACTTGAAATTTTTTCTTTCAAGTACATACCACTTGAAAAGGCTAAATAAATTAACCTGAAGAACGTTCTTCCAAGTTATCACTGGTATTTTACCAGAAGCCTTTTCTAGCACAATAGCCAGTCCATCGAGCCTTCATCTTTCTTATTCCATCCCCCCCCCCCATCACCACCAGTTTACTCTCTCCTCTCCTACCTCTTTCTTGATGCCTGCTGGGATGAAAGTACTGGCAGGAAAAGACGAAAGCGGAGGGGAACAGATGAAAGTCCATAAAATCATGAAAGGTAGAGAAAAATCTGTGTAAGAACTTGTTCTCCAAATCTCAGAATCTTTTTGAAGCTTAGAGGCACTAGTTTAAGGGGAAAATAAAAGAGAAGTTCTTCTATCTTATGTACTAGATTGAATACATACAGAGCTTGTTATCCCAGTGAAAAGATAAATAGCTTTAGGGTTTGGACAAATATACAGACGATAAATCAATAACAGGCTGTTGAGAGGAAGCTAGGGAGAGGAGTTAATATCCGAGGGCAATTTCATTCCCTCACACAAATGCCCCCTCACTGGGGCAGGCACTGGGCTGACGGGCCCCGGGTGGGTCCCATGGTGACAGGTTAACTGGGGCCTCCGCACTTCATCTACTAGACTGTCTCTTCCTCAAAAATCTTCCTGGAATTGCAGTCAGCTTCAGATTTTCAGAAGCACATTGCACAAACTATCAGTAAATGTGCCCTTGTGTTGGCCATGAACATATTTCTGGCTTTGGGCTATTTCAGAACTTGGAGGGGAGAAAGGTGACGGGGGAAAGAAGGGCGTGGAAACCAATACCTTATTTTCCTTGTTACCAACAGTGGATTCTACCTTGGAGGAGGCAAAAGCAATGATTTTGGATTACTTCAAGTTTTCAGTAGCCTGGCTAATTTCCATGGAACACCTAAGAATTAGCTGAATAGTTTCAAAACTTTGTATTTGATTAAACATCTTATTGAAGAAACAGCACATCTGCTTTAGGCTTTGACTTCAGCTTGTTTTCACTGTTAGAATTTTTAGTAAGTTGCATGCTCAGTTGCTTTGGTAGTAGTGTCCGACTCTTTGCAGCCCCATGGACTCCATGGGATTCTCTAGGCAAGAGTACTGGAGTGGGTTGCCATGCCCTCCTCCAGGGGACCTTATTCCTGATCCAGGGATTGAACCCACATCTCTTGCATGTCCTGTATTGGCAGACAGGTTCTTTACCACTAACACCACCTGGGAAGCCCCTTAGTAATTTGGGAAGGGGGCAATATTAGCTTAAACCTGTTGTACATAATTCATTCTATTTTGTAATATCCCAATGCAATGGTCCAAGACTGATTTGGTCCCAAAATATTGCTTTGTTTGCTAGACTGTTAATATATATGGTTTAAACTGGGGCATCCCAAAGTTTCCCTGAAACAAATAAATAGTAGTAACCAAATATTGTTTCCTTTCTCCAGTGAAAATAGCTGGCTCGATGGATGGGCTGAAGAAAATGAAAGCCAAAGAAGTGAGATTTCTTTTCAAAAGCTTAGTAAAGGAGCAACTAGAAAAACTCACAGACATTTTGACTTCTGAAAATGAGGGTATGCTTTTCTCTCGGAAAGAACCTGGTAAAATTTAGCATAAAAATGAAAGTAACGTCACAGCTTCAGGCACAATGCAGAGATTATTAATCTAGGAACAAAGAGCACTTGGCCAGTTAAAATAATGACTTTAAACAAG
Organism: Neotragus pygmaeus; assembly: GCA_006410875.1. Classification (NCBI taxonomy): domain Eukaryota; kingdom Metazoa; phylum Chordata; class Mammalia; order Artiodactyla; family Bovidae; genus Neotragus; species Neotragus pygmaeus. Next base: position 1,255,519 of record SJYV01056329.1, read on the forward strand.
GACTCCAACTTTCCCAGCAATGGCTGAAACCCAATTAGGTCTTTCCAACTGGAGTTGTAGTGCATTCTTCCAGATTATGCAGTTTGGCATAATACAGAATGAGTAAACGTTCAAAAAAAATAATATCATTTAGTTGCTTGCCCTGACCCAGTATTAATGAGTGGGGAGGGTGCATTTGCTAGTTAAAGACATGCTAAAGCCCAAGGGTAGGAGGTCCCTTGACAAAGATGACAAATGAGAAGACACATGTTTTTGATTTGTGTGGTTTCCAGTAGGAAGTAACTGATCAACTCACATGTGTTTTCTTAGGACCTACTTCATGTCTAGCCCTGTGCTGGGTGTTGTTGGGTTTGCAGGAACTTAGCTCGTCTGGGATCCTGCATCCCTCATCATCATTACCACCACCATCACCATCAACACAGCCCCCGTGAAATGAACTATACATCAGGCACTTTCAACTTATTTCACTGAATGTTGACAAATCCCCTGCAAGGGAGATATTATTTTGCCTATTTTACAAATAGGAAAACTCATGTTCAGAGAGATTAAGAAACTTGCCCAGGGTCTTTTATTGGCAGAGCCCAAGCCCCAAATTCTACATTTTCAATATCTATAAATCTTATTAGAATTTACAGAATTTTTAAAAAATGTATTTTAAATCTGGTCAGTTTTAGTTCTTAATTACTTGGAGGAAGTTTTAGTTTAAACAAAGCTGCAATTTTCTTCTTCCATAGAATAACTTGGTTTTCCAAGTATTTACACGTAACTGTTTACCATTATGTATTGACTGCTATTTTAAGTCGCTTTGGGTCACCTTTGGAGCTTTAAAATTATTTTTAATGTACATATGTATTAATGGAAAGGGACGGACCTGTTCCAATACATTCTCTAATAAATATAGCACATCTGAAATTATTTTATCTTGACTAAAATTTATTTCATTAGACTGCATCTTTTAGAGAGATTTAATTCGGATACCATTAAATTCACTCTTTTAAAGTGTACGATTCAGTGGTTTGAATATAGACACAAAGATGCGCAACCATCACATTCTCATTGTCTTAGAAGGAAACCCTAACCCATTAATGGTCATTCCTCATTCCCTCTTCACTCAATCTCTGCTGCTGCTAAGATGCTTCAGTCGTGTCCGACTCTGTGTGAACCCAGAGACGGCAGCCCACCAGGCTCCCCCATCCCTAGGATTCTCCAGGCAAGAACACTGGAGTGGGTTGCCATTTCCTTCTCCAATGCATGAAAGTGAAAAGTGAAAGTGAAGTCACTCAGTCGTGTCTGACTCTTCGCGACCCCATGGACTGCAGCCTACTTAGGCTCCTCCGTCCATGGGATTTTCCAGGCAAGAGTACTGGAGTGGGGTGCCATTGCCTTCTCCATCACCCAGTCTCTGACAACCCCTAATTTATTTTCTGTCTCTATAGATTTGTCTATTCTGGATACTTCATATAATCATACAATGTGCAACCTTTCATGTTTGGCTTTTTTCGTGTAGCATAATGTTTTCAAGGTTCATCTGTGGTATAGATGTATCAGTAAGTAATGCCTTTTATGACTGCATAATATTTCATTGTATGGATATACCATCTTTTGTTTATATATTAGTTGGTTGATGAACATTAAGTTCGTTTCCAGTTTCTGACAGTTATGAGTAATACTTCTATGAATAGTCATGAAAATGTTTTTGTGCAGAAATATGTTTTCAATTCTCTTGGATATATACCCAAGAGTAAAACTTCTGGGTTATACGGGAATTATGTCCAACTTTTGGAAGAACTGCCATGCTATTTTCTATAGCAACTGTACCATTTTACTTTCCTATCAGTAAGGTAGGAGGTTCTAATTTATCTACATTATTCCTAATACTTGNAGGCCAGGATGCCTGCCCTGGAGGAGAGCGAGGAGACCCGCAGGAGGTGCCGGCCCGAGCCCACCGGTCCCCCGGAGGAGCTGCAGACCCCCGATGGGGCCATGCGGGTGCTGTTCCTGTGCAGGGGCAGCAGCCGGGCACACATACCCGCCCCGCTGGAGCAGGGGGTGGTGGCCGCGTTTAAGCAGCTGTACAAGCGGGAGCTGCTGCGGCTAGCCGTGTCCTGCGCCGGGGGGTCCCCGCTGGACTTCATGCGCAGCTTCATGCTCAAGGACATGCTGTACCTGGCCGGCCTCTCCTGGGACCTGGTGCAGGCAGGCAACATTGAGCGCTGCTGGCTGCTGGGCTTGCGGGCCGCCTTCGAGCCCCGGCCGGTGGAGGAGCGCACTGGGCAGCCTGCTGGCCAGGCCGAGGAGGCTGCGGAGCACAGCAGGGTGCTTAGCGACCTCACGCACCTGGCAGCCCTGGCCTACAAGCACCTGGCTCCTGAGGAGGTGGCCGAGTGGCTCCACCTGGATGATGATGGGGGGCTGCCGGACGATGGCAGAGAGGACTGGGGCCCCAGCCGGCCTCCGGTGCTGGTCCCCGGGGGCCCCCTGCTCCCCACCAGCCTACCCTCAGCGGTGTCAGGAGAAGAGGAGGAGGAGGAGGCCATCCCCACTGCTGGGGAGGCCATAAGGGGTCTGGAGACAGCGCTGCGGTGGCTGGAGACCCAGGACCCCCGCCAGGTGGGGCCACTGAAGCTGGTACAGCTGCGCTCTCTCATCAGCACAGCCCGGAGGCTGGGGGGCATCGGGCCCTCGCCCACGGTTCCTGATGATGGGCTGTGACCAAGCCCACCGCGGCAGCTCCAAGTGGCTTTCCTCCTGAGGCATGTGGAGGGGGGAACAGAGGCCTCCCCTGGGGTGGCCCACCTCCAAGGCTCAGAGGTTGACAGGGATCCCAGCCTGGCCTGAGGGAGCCCTGTGGGTGAAGGGTCAGCCCCTCATGGCACCCCGTCTGGTGCGGTGGTAGCCGGAGGAGAGGCTGCAGCCGCCCCTCCTCCCTGGGCAGGCCCACACGTGGCTCGGCCAGGCTCCCTTCCACGCGGACCTGGCACACATCACAGCGCTTAGCAGAGCAGGTAGCCGTGTTCTCTCTCTGGCCCCCATGGGGCTGCCCCCAGCCACGTTCTTGTCCCCCTAGCCTCCGTGGCCCAGCACTTGCCCTGGACAAGGGCCCAGCGTCCAGTCCCCATGGACCACAGCCCTGTGATCGTCCCAGCGGGAAGCACACCACTCATCTTTGGTTTGGCGCATTAACTCTGTTTTTTCCAGGTACTCTTCAGGCAGGGCAGATGCTCGGGGGAGGGGCTGGGAAAGAAGGACAGGGCTTTGAGGTTCTGGGTGCAGCCAGGGGTGTAGGTTTCTGTCCACTTTTTTATCTTCCTTAGGAAATACCATTCTAAACAGCTCTCTTATTCCGTGGAGTTGACAAGCACTAGACCTGGGCCCCTGCCCTGCACCCCACCAGCCTCAGGGCCTGGAGCCATGCAGTCTTCTCGGAGCAGCCCTGCAGCACCGCCAGCCATGCGAGGACAACCCTCAGTGCCTTAGCTCCCCTCCAAAGCTGCCCCGCTCCTGGCACTGCCAGGGGAGCAGCCGAGTAGCCACTTCCCACAGGCCGTGAATTAGGCTTCTGGGTGGCACAGCTTGAAAGGAGGCAGCGAGGGCTCCATGTGACCCTCCAGTTCCCACACTGTTCTGCTGCTCCACTCAGCTCTCGATTCAGGACCCTGTTGGGGGCCTGAGACTGAGACACCCAGGTCACCCAGGGGCTGCCTGGCAGAGACGCCCAGAGCCCCGGGGAGGGTTGGATTTGAGGCGCTGCTGCCTGCCTTGGTGCTCTGCACTCCTCTTCATCTGCCCCCACCTCCTGGTGTTCCTGGGCTGTGGAGGCCACACCCAGGTGATGTGTCTGTGGGAGGGAAGGGCGGTGCATGGTGGCAGGGCCATGGGGGTGCCCTGGGAGCAAGGACGTCAGCTGTTCCTTGGAACCACCTCTAGTCAAATCACCCAAATGTGTACGTGTATGTGTCAGACCTGAAAGCTGATGGATGGTGCGGAGGATTCCAAGTGAGAAGGGAAGTGTGGCCGCCAGCCCTGGCCAAAGCCTCCACCTCACCTGCTGCCCTCGCTCTGCTAGCAGCTGTGGCAGGCCTGCACCCGGCCCGCGCCTCTGCCTCGGGATGTCTTGCATGTCACACTACCAGGGGCCCAGGCCAGCGCGACGTTTCACCATGGCCTGCCTGCAGGGCCTCTGTCCTGCAGGGCCCTGCGAGGGGCGGACTCGGAGCCCGGGTGGGCGCCAGGCCAGGTGGTCTCCAGTGGTGTCCTCCATGCCACCCCTCTCACCAGGTTCCCGGTCTCACCTCTAATCCTCTGTCCCCGGGGTCTGGGCAGGGGGCTGCGGTTGATGTTGAGAACTGGGTGTCGGGACAGAGCCTCCTGCCTTGTCCCCTCTGGGGCACTGAGGCTGCACCCCAGAATGCAGCTCTGGCCAGCACCCGGCCCCACATGGCAGTGCGGGAATGAGGCACAGCGCAGGCTGGTCTGGGCCTTGAAGAGCCAGGGCCCTGTCGAGGGTGGGGCTGGGGACACCTCACGCGACGGCCTCTGAAGTCCTCCCTAGAGTGCAGGCCCAGCTCCCGGGGCTCAGCTCTGAACCGTGGGGAGGACGGCCAAAGTGCCTTGCTGTGGTGACCACTGGGCCCGCAGCATCTCAGCTGCCAGGCCCTCCACTCCTGTTCACCATCATCTGCTGAACCCTTAAGGCTGCAAGGGTCATGACTTCCAAGCCAGCAGCTCCCAGGCAGGACCTCAGGGCTGGCCCGGCAGGCTCAACGGCGGGCAGAAAGCGCTGCCCGTGGCTTCTGCTGATACCAGCCCACCAGAGGGGTTGGGAGAGCGAACCCACCCATGTGAGGCCAGCCTTGCCTGAGGGGCCGCACACCAGGGAACAAGCCCCCAGGTGACAGCCGTACCACAAATGGAGCCCTGGAGCCTGCGGTGAGGAAGGGGTCTTGCTAGTGCAGGGTTGGCCTCGAGCCTGTGGGCCCGAGAGCAAGTCAGGATCTTGGGGGCAGGAGGGCTGGAGTGGGCTGTGGGGTGCTTGCTCTGTCAAGGGGTCTTTTCACAGCCAGCCTCACTTTATAATAAAGGCTGAATATGCCCACTTCACACAAGCTCTGTCCCAGTCTTACTTTTGTAACTGCATCCAGCATGTGGCTCCAGAACACCAACTGAGAAGAAGGGAGGAAGAGCAGTGGGCCCACAGACGCTGCATGCAGACTGGCTTCCTCAGGGCAGGGCTCCGGCCTGGGCCCAGGGACTTTGTTGGCAGACACATTGCTTAGGGGGGTGGGGGCCCGTCTGTACCACCTGCTCAAGTCTGAGCCCAGGGCCTTGCTGATGGGCCTCCAGGCACCAGGATTTGGTTTTATCCACCTCCAGTGAAACATTGATCGCTCCGTGCTATAGGACAGCATCTTTATTTCCATTTTAAAGGTTAAAAAAAAGGTGAAGAAATGGACTTTGGCTGACCCTTCTAACTAGTACAAGGGCTGGGGTCAGACAAGCAGTGCCTGGCTGAGGGCCAGTGGGACACAGGCTGGAACTTGGGGAGGGGCTTGAGGCTGGTCGGCAGAGTGCGGGCAGCCGGTGGTGCATCAGCCCTGTTCACAGACACCCCACAGCTGGCAGGAAGGGGCTCCAGCACTTGGGCCTGCATGGGATGGGGCGGCCCCCCAACAAAGGCCCCACGTTTCTGGCTTTCCTGGCCTGTTGGTCCCTTCACGGACATGTTGAGAACCAAATCCTGCAGTCAGAGGCCAGGCTACAGACCCTCCGGGGCTCCTGACCCAGGGAAGGGTCATCAGGGCCAGCTTTCCCTGCCCTTGCCGGGAGCTTAGGGTCCAGGGACGGGCCACAACCTGCTGTGTTCCTGTGTGCAGGGCTTGCAGGACAGAGGGGACCTGAGCCACCACAGGGGAGGGGCGTGGCCCGAACCTACTTCCTGCTGAGTTCCCTGGCCCGGCAGGTGGCAGCCTCCACAGCACTCATGGCTGTGGCCCGCAGCCCGCCCTGCTCCAGCACATGGAGCCCATAAATGGTTGTGCCGCCCGGCGTGCACACATCAGTCCGCAGTTGAGCTGGGTGCTGCCCCTTCTGCAGAAGCACCTTGGCCGTCCCCTGGGAAGAGGCATTGGGATTAAGGGGGGGGGGGCGGGGTGGTGCTGGCAGCCCATCTGCAGCTCACCCCCCCAGCACCCTGTCTCAGCTCAGTCTGGCTGGCCGCCTCTCCATGCTGACCC
>SJYV01056329.1:1261801-1280727 GCA_006410875.1 Neotragus pygmaeus
GGGCGGGTGGTGCTGGCAGCCCATCTGCAGCTCACCCCCCCAGCACCCTGTCTCAGCTCAGTCTGGCTGGCCGCCTCTCCATGCTGACCCTCCCCTTCCACACACTCCCTGGGCCGTGCAGCAGGGTCTCACCAGCAGGGTCTGGGCAGCGATGCGGTAGGCCAGGCCACTGGGCATGCCCATTTTGACAGCACCTTCGGCCAAGGCCTCGGAGAAGGTGCACACCTGTAGCAGTGGGGATGGGGTGGGAGTCAAAGCTAGCCCTCCCTGGGACTCAGCACCCAGCCTGGAGAAGGCTGGGCACCTTCAGAACAAGGCCCAGGGCTCCAGCCACCAGAGCCAAGCCTGGAGCCCAGAGGTCTGCCAAGGGGCCTCAAAAGCCCAGGAAGGCATTGACGGGGGGTGGGCACACACGGGCAGCTGAGGACCATGGATGGATCCCTGGGGGCAGGGGCTATTGCAGGGGCTTGGGAAGGCCCCACTTTGCAGAGGGAGGGCTGCCCACCACACTCACAAAGGCTACGCCGCTACCGCTGAGGCCAGTGTGGACGTCCACCTGGGCCTCTGGCACCTCCTCGCACTGCCCGCAGGCCTCCAGCAGGGACCGCAGGAGCTGGGCCTCGTAGCTCCCAGCGTGGCGGCCCCGCGCCATCACCATGGCACCCTCCTGGACGATGCAGGGCAGGTTGGGTGAGACTCTGAGCACCCGAGCTGTTGGGGGAAGCAGCTGCCAGAGAGAGGCTGCGGTCAGTGAGGCCTGTCCCGGCTGGCAGAGAAACTGCTCCCCCCAACCCTCCCATGCTGGTTTCTGGAAGGGCCGGGCCTCGGCTGCAGCCGGTCTGGAATGGCCGGGGTGGGAAGTCTAGTCTGGTCAGCAGAGCCCAGCTTGGGATCAGCATCTCAGCCCCACCGCACCCTCAAGGGCCGCTCACCTCCTCCAGGGTGCTCAGGGACACCCCGGCGGCCAGGGACACCAAGATGTGCTCAGCAGTGACGGCAGGAGCCACCTCCACCAGCACGGCTGGCAGGATGTGGGGCTTGGTGGCGAAGAAGACGAGGGAGCAGCTGTGCAGCACCTCTGGGTTGGAATGGGTGGTCTGGCAGCCCATGGCCTGCAGCAGGAACGCCGGGGCCAGGCCTGTCAGCGGGCACGCTCCAGACCACAGCACCCCCGCTGAGGATGGCTCTACTCCCAGTGGCCAGACCACCCATCCTGCTCAGGACCCAACCTCAGGTGGGCCCTGACGGCAGCACAGCCTCAAGCCCTCGGAGCCCGTGGAGTGCCCATGACATTCCTGCCCACCCAGCACACACACCCCTTTATCCCACCCTGGCCCTCCACGACCTTGACATTCCTTCTGGACTTTGACCTCCCCTTCCCCAGCCCAGGCCATCTCAAAACTTTAGCCAAGTAAGCAGACTTCCCTGGCCCCAAGGAGCGTCTGAGGGACAGGAGCCAAGAGCCACCTGGGAGCTGCCCGGCTCACCTGGAAACGGCAGAGGTTCCTGTCAGAGGGCGCGCTGGCCAGCACGTGCTCAGCTTCCACTTTTCCTGGAGGGAAAGGCAAAAAAGAGCGGGGTTGTCAGTAAGGAAGGTGGGGTGGTGGAGCGAGCCTGCCAGGTCTGCAAGTCTCTGAGGCTCAGCCACACTTCCTGAGCCTCTCCAGGAAGCCAGCTTAGCGGGGCAGCTCCACTCGGCCAGGACCAGACCAGACCACCAGCCTCACTTGATTCTTCCCGGCAGTCGTCACCACCTACCTGCTGCTGCTGCCAAGCCCAGACGCGTTGCTGGACACCGGGACCAGGAGTTCGCCTTGTCTTGTGAGGACATGGATCCCAGGGACTGCTGCCTCTGGGAATGGGAAGCCTGGGGAGGGGGCATGGTGGGTACGGAGGCCCAGGAAGGGAGGGTGCGGGGTAAGGGTGAACCCTGGGAAGACGGTGTGTCTATGGGTGTGTTTGTGCTGGGACATCCAAGCAGAGAATGCCTGTTTGGCAAAATCCGCTACAGGTCAGATTTCTACAAGGCCTAACAAGAAGGCAGAAATACACCCCACAACCTGGACAGATGGTGGCAGCCACCGTGTGTTGCCTGCACTGTGTCAACAGGAACTCTATGGAGCTGGAGGTAGCAGGTAACACTCCAAGTTTTACAAGTAAACAATTGAAGCCTGCAATAAACTGCTTTCTGATGATTTTCATCTCTCTAGACCTTGACATACAGCTAAAGGCAAAAAGCTAGTCCATAACCACCACATAAAGATCCTAAATAATGTGGAGCACAATCAGGACAGCACCACCATTCCTGCTGTAGTTCAGTTCAGTAGCTCAGTCATGTCCGACTCTGCAACCCCATGGACTGCAGCACGCCAGGCTTCCATGTTCATCACCAACTCCCGGAGCTTGCTCAAACTCATGTCCATCGAGTCGGTGATGCCATCCAACCATCTCATCTTCTGTCATCCCCTTCTCCTCCTGTCTTCAGTCTTTCCCAGCATCAGGGTCTTTTCCAAGGAAGTTCTTCGCATCAGGTGGCCAAAGTATTGGAGTTTCAGCTTCAGCATCAGTCCTTCCAATGAATATTCAGGACTGATTTCCTTTAGGATGGACTGGTTGGATCTCCTTGCAGTCCAAGGGACTCTGAAAGTCTTCTCCAACACCACAGTTCAAAAGCATCCATTCTTCAGTGCTCAACTTTCTTTATAGTCCAACTCTCACATCCACTTATGACTACTGGAAAAACCATAGCTTTGACTAGATCTACCTTTGTTGGGAAAGTAATGTCTCTGTGTTTTAATATGCTGTGTATGTTGGTCATAACTTTTCTTCCGAGGAGTAAGCGTCTTTTTAATTTCATGGCTGCAGTCACCATCTGCCGTGATTTTGGAGCCCCCCAAAATAAAGTCTGTCACTGTTCCCATTGTTTCCCCATCCTTTTGCCATGAAGTGATGGGACCAGATGCCATGATCTTCTCAACCAATGATTTTGCCTGCCCCCAACACTGCAGCGTCTGGAGACATTTTTGGCTCTTGCAACTGGAGATGTTACTGACCTCTCTTGGGGAGAAGCCACAGAAGGGAGCTAAACACCCTACAATGTGAAGGACAGAGGATGATCTGGCTCCAAATGTGCAGTGCCAGATACTAGGAGTGCCGCTGGCAAACAAATCAAAAGAAGAGTCATAGGTTCAGAGCGGCCAGGCAACTTAACAGAGGCACAAGATTTCATTCTAAGCTAGGACTGTCCAAGAGAAACATCGCTCAAGTCATACATGTCACTTTACAATTTCTAGTAGTCATATTAAACAATCAGGAAAAAACAAGTTTAATTATAATATATTTTATTTAACTTAAGGTAGCCAAAAGGTTATTCTTCCAACAGGTAATCAATATTAAAAATTACTAAGATACATTACTTTTTGTTTGTGTGCTGAATCTTCCAAACTTGGCGTATATGTTGTTTTATGCACTCATAGTGTAATACCAGAGCACCTGACCTGCCTCCTGAGAAATCTGTATGCAGGTGAAGAAGCAACAGTTAAAACTGGACATGGAACAACAGACTGGTTCCAAATCGGGAAAGGAGTACGTCAAGGCTGTATATTGTCATCCTGCTTATAACACTGGGCTGGAAGAAGCTCAAGCTGGAATCAAAGATTGTCGGGAGAAATATCAATAACCTCAGATATGCAGATGACACCACCTTTAGGGCAAAAAGCAAAGAACAACTAAAAAGCCTCTTGATGAAAGTGAAAGAGGAGAGTGAAAAAGTTCGCTTAAAACTCAACATTCAGAAAACTAAGATCATGGCATCTGGTCCCATCACTTCATGGGAAATAGATGGGGAAACAGTGGAAACAGTGTCAGACTTTATTTTCTTGGGCTCCAAAATCACTGCATACGGTGACTGCAGCCATAAAGTTAAAAGACATTTGTTGCTTGAAACAAAGCCTATAACCAACCTAGACAGCATATTAAAACGCAGAGACATTACTTTTCCAACAAAGGTCAATCTAGTCAAAGCTATGGTTTTTCCAGTAGTCATGTATGGATGTGAGGGTTGGACTATAAAGAAAGCTGAGCGCCCAAAAATTGATGTTTTCGAACTGTGGTGTTGGAGAAGACTCTTAAGAGTCCCCTGGACTGCAAGGAAATCAAACCAGTCCATCCTAAAGGAAATCACAATATTCATTGGAAGGACTGATGCTGAGGCTGAAACTCCAATATTTTGGCCACTTAATACAAAGAACTGACTCAATGGAAAAGACCCTGATGCTGGGAAAGATGGAAGGTGGGAGAAGGGGACAACAGAGGGTGAGATGATTGGATGGCATCATTGACTCGATGGACACACATTTGAGCAAGCTCCAGGAGTTGGTGATGGACAGGGAAGCCTGGCATGCTGCAGTCCATGGGGTTGCAAACAGTCAGATGCGACTGAACTGATGCACTCACAGTTCAGTTCAGTTGCTCAGTTGTGTCTCTTTGTGACCCCATGAATCACAGCACACGAGGCCTCCCTGTCCATCACCATCTCCCAGAGTTCACCCAAACTCACGAGCATCGATTCAGTGATGCCATCCAGCCATCTCATCTTCTGTCGTCCCCTTCTCCTCCTGCCCCCAATCCCTCCCAGCATAAGGGTCTTTTCCAATGAGTCAACTCTTCGCATGAGGTGGCCAAAGTATTGGAGTTTCAGCTTCAGCATCAGTCCTTCCAATGAATACCCAGGACTGGTCTCCTTTAGGATGGACTTAGGTTGGATCTCCTTGCAGTCCAAGGACTCTCAAGAGTCTTCTCTAGCACCACAGTTCAAAAGCATCAATTCTTTGGCACTCAGCTTTTTTCACAGTTCAGCTCTCACATCCATACATGACCACAGGAAAAACCATAGCCTTGACTAGATGGACCTTTGTTGGCAAAGTAATATCTCTGCTTTTTAATGTCCTATCTAGGTTGGCCATAACTTTCCTTTCAAGGAGTAAGCGTCTTTTAATTTCATGGCTGCAGTCACCATCTGCAGTGATTCTGGAGCCCCCCAAAATAAAGTCTGACACTGTTTCCACTGTTTCCCCATCTATTTCCCATGAAGTGATGGGACCAGATACCATGATCTTAACTTTCTGAATGTTGAGCTTGAAGCCGACTTTTTCACTCTCCTCTTTCCCTTTCATCAAGAGGCTTTTTAGTTCCTCTTCACTTTCTGCCATAAGGGTGGTGTCATCTGCATATCTGAGGTTACTGATATTTCTCNAGACGGCAGCCCACCAGGCTCCCCCATCCCTAGGATTCTCCAGGCAAGAACACTGGAGTGGGTTGCCATTTCCTTCTCCAATGCATGAAAGTGAAAAGTGAAAGTGAAGTCACTCAGTCGTGTCTGACTCTTCGCGACCCCATGGACTGCAGCCTACTTAGGCTCCTCCGTCCATGGGATTTTCCAGGCAAGAGTACTGGAGTGGGGTGCCATTGCCTTCTCCATCACCCAATCTCTGACAACCCCTAATTTATTTTCTGTCTCTATAGATTTGTCTATTCTGGATACTTCATATAATCATACAATGTGCAACCTTTCATGTTTGGCTTTTTTCGTGTAGCATAATGTTTTCAAGGTTCATCTGTGGTATAGATGTATCAGTAAGTAATGCCTTTTATGACTGCATAATATTTCATTGTATGGATATACCATCTTTTGTTTATATATTAGTCGGTTGATGAACATTAAGTTCGTTTCCAGTTTCTGACAGTTATGAGTAATACTTCTATGAATAGTCATGAAAATGTTTTTGTGCAGAAATATGTTTTCAATTCTCTTGGATATATACCCAAGAGTAAAACTTCTGGGTTATACGGGAATTATGTCCAACTTTTGGAAGAACTGCCATGCTATTTTCTATAGCAACTGTACCATTTTACTTTCCTATCAGTAAGGTAGGAGGTTCTAATTTATCTACATTATTCCTAATACTTGCTATTGTCTTTTTTTTTAAATTGTAGTTATCCTAGAAGGTGTGAGGTGGTATCACCTCATGTGTTTGATTTGCATTTCCCTAAAGACTAATGATGTAAAGCCTCTTTACATATACTTGTTGGCTATTGTATGTCTTCCTTGGGAAAATATCTATTCAGGTTCTTTGCCTATTTTTAAATTGGGTTATTTGTCTTTTTCTTGTTGAGTTTTAAGAGTTCTTTATATATTCTTGATACTAGACCTTTATCAGATATACTGTTTACAAATATTTTTTTTCCCCATTTTATGGATGGTCTTAACTTTCTTGATACTGTCTTTGAAGCACAAATTTTGATAAAGTCCAGCTTTTTCTTCTTCACTTGATGTTTTGCTTTTGGTATCATGTCCAAGAAGTCACAGCTTAAGGACATACAGAAAAGACATGTTGATGTTTTCTACCTGGAGTTTTATAGTCTGCTCTGACATTTGGGTCTTTAATCGACTTTTGTGTATGGTGTGAGGTAGGGGTCCATCTTTAGTTTGTTTTCCTGTTGCTTTGATTAAATGTCTTGGCAGAATAGCAGAGTAATTAAAAGTTCAGACCCCGATATCTTAACTACAGAGATTTGAACCCCTCTTCTTCAGTTATTAGTTGTATGATCTTACGGAAACTCCCTAATTTCTCTATGCTTCATCTTTCTCATTTAAAGAGAGATACAGCTGTAACTATTCATGAGTCTGCTTTACAATTCAAATAATAGAACTGTCATAAGAATTGAGTCTGTGCATTTAAAGTACTGGCAGTAAGTATTGACAGATAATAAGTTACTATCATCTCTGGCTATATAAACTCTCCTTACATAGGATTATAGGAGTATGTTTTCTTTTTTTTTTTTTTATAAATTTATTTATTTATTTATTTTTTAATTTAACTTTACAATACTCTATTGGGTTTCCATACATAGACATGAATCCACCACAGGTGTACACAAGCTCCCAATCCCGAATCCCCCTCCCACCTCCCACCCCACAACGTCTCTCTGGATCATCCCCGTACACCAGCCCCAAGCATCCTGCATCCTGTATCAAACATAGACTGGTGATTCGTTTCTTACATAATAGTATATATGCTTCAATGCCATTCTCCCAGATCATCCCGCCCTCTCCTACTCCCTCTGAGGCCAAAAGTCCATTGTCTATGTCTGTGTCCTTTTGTTGTCTCACATACAGGGTCATCATTACTATCTTTCTAAATTCCATATATATGTGTCAGTATGCTGTATTGGTGTTTTTCTTTCTGGCTTACTTCACTCTGTATAATAGGCTCCAGTTTCATCCATCTCATTAGAACTGATTCAAATTTATTCTTTTTAATGGCAGAGTAATACTCCATTGTGTATATATGCCACAGCTTGCTTATCCATTCATCTGTTGATGGACATCTAGGTTGTTTCCATGTCCTGGCTATTATAAACAGTGCTGCGATGAACATTGGGGTACATGTGTCTCTTTCAATTCTGGTTTCCTTGGTGTGTATGCCCAGCAGTGGGATTGCTGGGTCATAAGGCAGTTCTATTTGCAATTTTTTAAGGAATCTCCACACTGTTTTCCACAGTGGCTGTACTAGTTTACATTCCCACCAACAGTGTAAGAGGGTTCCCCTTTCTCCACACCCCCTCCAGCATTTATTGCTTGCAGACTTTTGGATCGCAGCCATTCTGACTGGTGTGAAATGGTACCTCATTGTGGTTTTGATTTGCATTTCTCTGATGATGAGTGATGTTGAGCATCTTTTCATGTGTTTGTTAGCCATCCGTATGTCTTCTTTGGAGAAATGTCTATTGAGTTCTTTGGCCCATTTTTTGATCGGGTCGTTTATTTTTCTGGAGTTGAGCTGTATAAGTTGCTTGTATATTTTTGAGATTAGTTGTTTGTCAGTTGCTTCATTTGCTATTGTTTTCTCCCATTCAGAAGGCTGTCTTTTCACCTTACTTATAGTTTCCTTTGTTGTGCAGAAGCTTTTAATTTTAATTAGATCCCATTTGTTTATTTTTGTTTTTATTTCCAGTATTCTGGGAGGTGGATCATAGAGGATCCTACTGTGATTTATGTCAGAGAGTGTTTTGCCTATGTTCTCCTCTAGGAGTTTTATAGTTTCTGGTCTTACATTTAGGTCTTTAATCCATTTTGAGTTTATTTTTGTGTGTGGTGTTAGAAAGTGATCTAGTTTCATTTTTTTACAAGTGGTTGACCAGTTTTCCCAGCACCACTTATTAAAGAGATTGTCTTTACTCCATTGTATAGTCTTGCCTCCTTTGTCGAAGATAAGGTGTCCATAGGTGTGTGGATTTATCTCTGGGCTTTCTATTTTGTTCCACTGATCTATATTTCTGTCTTTGTGCCAGTACCATACTGTCTTAATGACTGTGGCTTTGTAGTAAAGCCTGAGGTCAGGCAAGTTGATTCCTCCAGTTCCATTCTTCTTTAGGAGTATGTTTTCAATGACAGTCTTGACAAGTGTCTTACCAAGAATAAAACTTAGGTATATTTTTTAACATACCTCAAATGTTCCAATAGGGTTGGATGTGGGCTGAGTTTACAGTTGTAACTCAACACAAAAAGAAACAAAGTATTTGGAGGAAGGCATTTCCAATCTTTTACAGAGCTTCACACAAATACAGAGAGACTAAAGCAAGGCAAATGTATTAGTTTGCTAGGGCTGTTGTAACAAAGCACTACAAATGGGTGATTTAAACAACAGAAATTTATTTTTTTTCACAGTTCTGGAGGCTAGATATTTGTCTTCAGTTTTCTCTTTTTGGTGGCCCTGCCCACTCCAACCCCCTCTGGGGGACAGTGCTCACATCCAACTAGCATCATTTTGATCACATAGAAAATTAGACACAAAAGAAACCTAATCTCTACCACTGTGCAAGCAACTTAAAATGTTACCTGTTGATCCAATAATGGATTCCTTTCCCATGTAGCACCACCAAATTATGAATTGTTTGACTCCCACAAGGAGGATCTGAAAGCCTGACTTGCCAAAAAAGGCTGCCAGCCCTGATTCAATTTTCAGTACCCTGCCAGGATGTCCTCTGCTACCAGTTGTCCTGTTGATCTTTGCAAAACTAAGCCTCATGCTCTAGGGGCTTGGCGGGGCCCTTCTGATTTGTCTTTGCTGGACCTCCTTCCATGTGAGTGGGTTCCAGTAAGAACCAGAAGGTAACTTCTTGGCATGGTACATTCTGATGCAGAAGCAAAGGCAGTGCTTAACTCTAAAACTGATGTATTGTTGTGAAATTCTGATAGTTGCAACAAGCCAATGAAGGCAATGCATTGGAAAGGAACATATTTTGGTTAACACTCTCATCTTTTCATGTAGGGAACAAACTGCCTTCACAGCACATCAGTCTTACTGAGATGAAAGGTCCTTAATTTGGATAGTTTGTAGAAAAGATTTACCAGGAAACTTTCAGTTCACATAATGAGACGCTTCTAGGTAACTTCTAGAATTTCTTGTCTTTCAACGTGAACTCAGTATTCTTAAAAAGAAAAGGCAAGGGTTAGTGCTTCCTGGGATTTGGCTTCAAGTAATTAATACACAGTCACTGTCTTCAACTAGGGGAGCAGGCATGGTGTAAAAGTGTTGCCTTAGGGAGACTTTTGTCAAATGGATAATTCAAAAAAGTCATTCCTTTTGAGCTTGGCGTCATTAACTCCCCTAGTAACCAACTGTGAGAGTTATGTTTGAGCTTGTCATGAAAATTACTTAAAAAAAAAAAAAAGGAATAGACAAGGGGCTGTTGACTTGGCTGCCAGTTTATTTACACATCTTAAGCAAGAAGCTGCATATACTTGTTTTAAGATTCGTTTGGAACCCTACTGGCATTCTCCAGAAGAGTCCGTCTGTGTTAGAATCAGCCCCTGCTACTACAGTGTAGATCAGGCTCAAATATTACAGGTGGTAGATAACTCATTCCCTTTTTTTAATTCAGGAAAAGTGGTAGTCAAACACTTGTTCTTATATACTCAATCATTTGAGCTGTGCTGTGCGTAGTCACTCAGTCGTGTCCAACTCTTTGCGACCCCATGGACTGTAACCCGCCAGGCTCCTCTGCCCATGGGGATTCTCCAGGCAAGAATACTGGTGTGGGTTGCCATGCCCTCCCCAGAGGATCTTCCCATCCCAGGGATCGAACCCACTTCTCCTTCATTGGCAGGCGGATTCTTTACCCCGTAGCCACCAGGGAAGCCCTGTCCTGGATGAGGGCCATCCTAATGACCTCATTTTAACTTGTTTACCTCTATAAAGACCCTATTCCCAAACAAGGTCACAGTTTTAGGGCTTAGGGGGGACACACAGAGTCAGACACCACTGAGTGACTAACACTTTCTAAGGTTTTAGATGTTAGGATATCAACATATGAATTGTGGAAGGGATGAAATTCAACCCATAACGTGTGTGTCGGGGGTGGGGAAGGTCTGGCATTCAGTGAAAACCCATGTTAAGGGACACCCACTACTGATTGATTTCTAGTAGCCGCACTGATACCCTCAGTGCAAAAACAAATGCTTTCAGCGTCTCAAAAACAAACCTCCTAGAAGCTGGCAGTTTAGTTCACTGTGTTCTATTAACTGATACACAGAAGTGCCCAGGACCTTTTGGAAAAGACCTTCACCAGAAAGTATAAGTAGTTAAAAGACTTGGTATTTGAAGGACCATCATTCTACTTATCAATGACTTTAATTTATATGTCAATACCTCACTCACTGATCTTTCATTCTGAATAAGTGAAGTTCCTATGTTTAAAATTATGCTGTAGCCTAAGTCATTCTTATCCAGAGGATACCTAGGTCAGTGTGTCTTTTAGCATGGCGTAAGGATGATAATTTCAATGGCATGTTTGTTGAGACGCACAGATCTACCTCTTAGAATCTGGACTACTTTGAACAGATGACTTAACCTCTCTGTGCTTCACTTTATCTATAAAGTGGCTTAGTAACACAGTTGGAGAATCAGATGAGATAATGCCAGTGAGCTCTCAGTTTGGGACCTGGCACAGAGTAGATGTTCAATCAGTGGTAGTTGTTCCAACTTTATATTTTGTATCCTCATAAAGCAAGATTGTGGATCACAGGCCAGGTCTTTAGTGTCTGCAGGCTGAGAGCAGGTGTGTAGGGCCTGTCATAAAGGGGAGCTTCCTGCTTCTGAGGACACTTTAAAAGCTGGGTGACCCACACTCCCAACATCCCGCATGTCCCTCGCATGTATCACAGCTTCGTTTGGATTTCCTGTTGGTATGCAATGGCGGTTGGCGCCAATGTGGTGCAGAATGCAAGGTGGAGACAAAGTCAGAAGGGAGAAGAGACAGAAGGATCTATGAGTAAACAAGAATTGAAATTCAGAGTATTCAGCCTTTTAATCACCTACAATAAGTAAGTGATTGAGAGAAGCCCATGCTGTTTAAGATACGTCTATTGATAGAAACAAGATTGAGGGGAATTTTCTATCTAGAGTCTTCAATATAATCAACCCTTAACTTTCTTTCCTAAAGTCGATTCTCTTGACTTTCTTTGGTTCTCTTGGTTGCTGGTTTTTCATCTGCATAATTAATCTCTATGTGACTTTGTCTCATACCACGTGTGCAACCAAACCTATTACTACTTTCCCTATATTTCTGGCTACTTCCAATCACTTATAGTCTAACTGGTTGTAGACAGAGCTTAATGGAGAAGCTCACTCTGATCAGCAGACAATTCAAGACCACCCAGAATGTTCCTCGAAACCATTTTTCCAGCCTCATTACCGTCATTCATTACAACAAGCCCTTTAATCAGGGCAAATAAGTGACTTACTGTTCCCCCCGAGTTCCCAATTTCCATGCTGTTGTTTTTTTCTCCCTGGAAAAATCCTATTTCTTTCCATTTCTTCTTTACACTTCGTGCCCCGTGGCACCCCCCTCCCCGACCACTTACCACCCAAAACACACACATAAATCAGAGCCTCCAACCTCCAGCTCAAAAAATGTGGCCCCTGCCCTCCCAAGAAACAATTCCACTGCTTCTTCCAAGGTATTTTCTTCAGACGCCATCCCACGCCACATCTAACAGTATTCTCAGCCTTATTCTTAATGATCTGCATGGTGAAACTGAAGCTCCCCACTCCCCAGAGCCTAGCTCACTGCCTGACATAGAGGGGCCACTTGACACAGGTTTTAATGAAGGGGCAAATGAACGAATGGGAGTGAACAGTAACAGGGAAAATCTCAAACATCAAATAATCCCAAAGTAATCTATATGTGACTTTGGAATGTATTTTATACACACATTCAGAAAACATCAAACACAAAACTTCAAACACAGCAATGAGGCCAGCCTGTGCAGATCCCAGTTGGGTGGGGTGGCCTGGGAAAAGGGTGGGAATCCTAACAGGAAGGGAGGAACTTCTCACTAGGCAACAGCCCTTCCCCAGCCTCAGTGGCTTATCTAGAAATCAGAGAGACTCCATATGGCTTAGAGCTCAAGGGTGCAGGGCTGGGTAATGAATAAATGATTGCAATGCCTTTGGAAATGGAAGTGCTATGCAAATGCTAAATGATAATAGGAGAAAATAATCATCTTCCATTATCTTCTTTAAAGATGTAAATGACGTAACTATTTTCAATCTATAGTGGGTTCAAGAAACAGCAGTATGCTGAACAGGGAGGTGCACCAAGTGATCCTGCAAACCCATTCAGCGTTCAGAACGCAATTATAGTGCTGACCATCAGCCCTGAAAACAAATTACAGTAGCTAATGACAGGGAACAGTAATTAGAATGTTTTTAGAAAATTACTTGGAAACAAAATTGTCAACAAAGACCACTCAAATATAGCTGTAAACAGCTTAAATAACAGAATAATGCACTGACCTATGCCCCCAAGTGACATGAAGATGTTAAACACATTCCGGGTCCCAAATCACTGTCTTCCAAAGTGAGTATGTACATTGTTTTTAACCTCCGTCTTTGTGGGTCCTTCCAAATGAGGTGGAGAGCCAAGTGCCCTTGGACATTCTGCTGTTTAGTAAAGTCTTATCCGGGTTCACTCTATATTCTGGATAAGTCTCCCTTTNGGAGTTGGTGATGGACAGGGAGGCCTGGCGTGCTGTAGTTCATGGGGTCACAAAGAGTCGGACACGAATGAGCGACTGAACTGAACTGAACTGAAAGAAATCCCAACCTCACTGCAGGTTGAAACCAAAAGCAGAGCATTGGGCCACAGAAGAAAAGAGATGACAAAGAATCCCCAGAGGTCAAAGTGAGGTCCAGAAGGCAGAAGCAGGGATGCCTGGGAGGCTGAGGCAGGAAACCTGGTACACTGCCCAGNCCCAACCTCACTGCAGGTTGAAACCAAAAGCAGAGCATTGGGCCACAGAAGAAAAGAGATGACAAAGAATCCCCAGAGGTCAAAGTGAGGTCCAGAAGGCAGAAGCAGGGATGCCTGGGAGGCTGAGGCAGGAAACCTGGTACACTGCCCAGCAGGGCTTTGTAACAACAACCAACTTCAGATGCAAAATATCTGCTGGTTTGTGGTGCCCCATGTACCCACTTTTTCTGAATACACATTTATATTTTCCTGTTGCTTCTTCACCATTGGAGAAGGTGAGGGATAAGTTAGGAGGTTGGGATTAACATAATATACTACTATGTACAAAATAGATAATCAACAAGGACCTGCTGTATAGCACAGGGAAACTTACTCAATATTCTGTTAATAGCTTATATGGGAAAAGAATCTGAAAAGAATAGATACATGAATATGCATAATTAAATCACTTTGCTGTAACACCAGAAACTAACACAGTATTGTAAATCAACTATACTCCAATATAAAATTAAAAAATTTAAAAATCAACTAAAGATCTTTTCTGTACATGGTTTTTAAGCCTAAAGATTCTGGTTTGACAAAGGCAGACATTTGTCTGTTAGTTTGTGACAACATTTCGAGCTGACAGAACAGACTGCACAACAATCAGTGTCCCAGGGGAAGGAGCTGGTGGGTATGCAGGGCTACATACCTCCCAGATACCCAAAAGTGAAAATTGCTCAGTCATGTCCTACTTTTTGAGACCCCAGGGACTGCAGCCCACCAGGCTCCCTCTGTCCATGGGATTCTCCAGGCAAGAATACTGAAGTGGAGTGGGTTGCCATTTTCTTCTCTAGGGGATCTTCCTGATCCAGCGATCAAACCTGGGTATCCCACATTCTGGGCAGATTCTTTACTCTCTGAGCCACTTCGCGAGTAACACAGAGTATTGTTCTGTGTATGGCTGACACTGCACTGTGGCTCGCTTGGAGCCTAGCCTATTCCTTCTCCAGCGGATCTTCCCAACCCAGGAATTGAACCAGGGTCTCCTGCACTGCAGGCAGATTCTTTACCAGACCCAGGCACACAAATAAAGAAAGGCGTGTAGGTATGCAGTTAGCCCTCCAACCTCTTCTACCTTCTTAGCAATAAAATCTCAATGTTGGCTTAGCATACCAGACCCACAACAAAAGATCTCTTTTGTCAGCTTTCTTGTGAGGAAGTGGACATATGACTGAAGTTCTGGACAGTGACATATGAGCAGAAGGGCTGGGGAGAGTGTGGTGTCCAATGCTCAAGCAGCCATTTTGCACCATGAAAACACATGCTAGGTTGGAGGAACCGCAAAGCAGAAGGAGTATGGGGACCTGGGGTCTGTGGAACCACTTTACTAGACCTGGGCAGCTGAACTCCTGACTCGTGTGTTAGAGAATTCCTCTTACCTGTCCAAGTGACAGTTAGCTCTTTCACGGTGGCCTAGGCTAATCCCAGCTAATTCATTCCAGTGGTCCAGAATTCTGGCTGTTTATCAGAATCCAAGCTTTCCTTATCTATTTGAGCACATAGCCAAACTCCATTTCCCACCTCCTTTGCAATTAGAGATGGCCATGGGTAACAAATTCCAATTTGTGGGAATCTGAGTGGTTTTTAGGATATGGCAGTGACTCCTCCCTTTTATTGATCCTCTTCTTCCGAGAATAGACTGTGATCACACTGTTGGTGGTGGAACCACAAACTTAAAGGAGTCAGAATCCCTGAATAACTATAGGAGCAGAATCCCCTAATAACAAAAACCACCACTGGGCTTAACTATTTGAAGGTGAAATAAACTTCCAATGTGCTTGATCTGTTGTGCATTTGGAAACTATTTATTATGGGGGTTCTATATAGACCCACAGGGAGGAAGCTAAGACACTAAGAAGGGAGCCCTAGGCCTCAAGTGTGGGAGCTTACATTCTGAGCTCTAGTTTGAGCAGAGAAATTTGGAAGAGGAACTCTAATTAGGAAACTTGACCCTAAATGCTGTCCTGAAGCCCAGGTTGGGGGAAGTTCCATTCTAATGGACTTGTAGATAAGTTTGATTCACATGTTGGATTGAAAATGAATAAACAGCCACAAGGACTGTGTTTTGGGGGTTAAGCTAGAACAAACCTATACCTACACACAGGGGCCCATCTGAGCACCAAGCATAGCCAATAAACAAATAAAAATGGAAAATATTCTACTCACAACTTTTCAGTTCAGAAACTGATATGATAAACAAAAGCAGTGTGTAGTGATTAAGTCTCCAAACTAGCTGCTGCCATTTCAATTCCAACCCTGTGGCTTACCAGCAGCTAAGCGGCTGCACCACTTACCTCCCCAAGCTTCAGTTTTCTTAGCTGTAAAATGGGTGTTATTACAGCGCCTTCAGACTGTTGTTGGGTTAAAGGGAGTAACACATATAAAGCACCAGCGTGAATGCTGGTGTGTGGTAAGAACACCAAATTTGTTACATGTTGATATCAGCAAAAATGCATCATCTCCACCGCCACTGTTGCTTGTGTCGTCACATTTTGGGCAAAGAGACCTACAGACAGCCTTTGAGACCCAAACTTTTGTAAGTAGGGTGGCCTCTGGAACTAGCCTACACATGTTTACCCAACAATATTCCAGATAAATCTACATGCTACTGTGATTATAAAATGCAAGTTCTTAAAAAAACAAACAAACCAGAATTTGTGATCATGTGGCATTACACTCTTTCCTCAAGTAATACTCTCATTTATTCAATTGCTATTTGAGAAGGACTCACCAGGTGCCAGTCTCTGGGCTGGGCTCTGGGGACACAATAGAAAACAAGCCAGCAGGGCGCTCACCCTCCCAGCACTGGCATTCCAATGGGAGCTCCAAAAGGGCCACTGCCACCTTTATGTCAGGTCAGCCACATTCCCAGACCATGTGCTCAGAGAGGCAGGACCCTGGGGTGATAGAAACTCTTTTCCCACCCCCGCAACTCTATCTTTCTATCAGACCCCAAGCAGTCATGCCCACTGGCTCCTAAGACCATCTTTAATATCACTTTCTTCACCTGAATCTAGATTTGGATGCTTCCTCCAAGGACCCCCCACATCCTAATAGGAGGAGAATTTCTCCTCAAAATCTGCAGCTCACCCTTCCCTACTGAGGCTTGCTCCATTAGATATCCTTCTTCTTCTAAAAAATGAGAAATTGAGATTATCTGCAGACCTGTTGGACCTACAATTGTTTCTCTTCTTACACTCTTCTCCTTTCAGAAAGGCAGATGTCCTGAGGTCATGTTCATTGCAGGGCCAAATACTCAGTGGACTGGAGGAAACTAGGAGAAAAAGGGCTTTCCAGATATCAGAGCCAAAGAAAGCTGGAGCCAGCTATAGGGTGACATTACACCCCGAGTAACCAGACCATGCCACCAATTCAGCCAAGAAGTGATGATGACAAGCTAGTGTCAGGTTATTGACATAGAGATCTTGCCATGGAACCTCTGTCTCAGGGGAGGAGTTCCCCACAGAGTCAATCTTCAAAGAACAATTGATAGAAAAGGAAATGGCAATCCATTCCAGTATCCTTGCCTGGAAAATCCTATGGACAGAGGGAACCTGGTGGGCTACATTCCATGGGGTCACCAAAGAGTCAGACCTGAGTTAACAACTAAACAACAAAACAACAAAAGGTCAATGGTGCTTTGCATGTGGGAAACATACAAACTGTTGACATCCTTAGACCACCAGTTAATCGCCATCTTCAAGACAGAATTTTCTGTCTGTTGTGTCTTAACAAAGCCATCTTCACTAGGGCTCCAATCAATCCTGCTGTCCCTGGAGCTCTTGGCATCTCCCCTTTCCAACTGTAGGGTCATAGGTACTAATTATCTCCTCCTGTGATGACTGATTGTGTGTGTGTATATATACATATATGAGTGAGACCACATGTGTATGTGTCTGTGTGTGAAAGTAAGTGTGTGTGCTTGTGTGTGAGAGAGAGAGAAAATGTGTTTGTGTGTGTTAGTGTGTAAGAGAGAGAGTTTGTGTGTTTGTGAATGTGCTTGTGTGTGTGAGATAGAAAGAGTGTGTCTTTGTGTGTGTGTGTGAAAAAGAGTGCCCGTGTGTGTCTGAGTCATGGGCAAACATCCACCTAATCTCTTAACTGACCCTGAAACATTATATGACTCCGAATCTTCAAGGAGCTGTCTCATTGCATTCTGGTTCCCACTACTGAGTGTAGTGCAAGGTACCACGCTATTACCCAGTCAATGCTGAGCCTCACGGTGGCTCTCCATCAGATTTACCTACTCCTCCTTCCCTGCAGATGGGGTGTGCTCAGCAGAGTTCTGGCAGCTGGCATGGCCTGCCCCACCTTGTAGGAGAGCTCAGCTGTGAAGAGCAAAGGTCTGAGGACGCTTCTTCCCCCCTCTCCCTGCCAGCTGTTATGGTCATGGCTCTTAGCAGCAGTAGCCAGGCAGTCCCACCAGGTGGGCTCCCAGCCTCTGAAAAATTGCAGTGCCATAAAGGAATCATATGTTTTGTAATTCACGTGTCATAGTTGTGTCTACATTTAAATTACTGTGTTGTAACAAACTTGTATCATCTTGTTATGACTTAAAACCTACAAACTGCAACTAATTAAAAAGATACTCTGGTGAACTGAAGAAGAACGCCTTGTCACATGGTCCACATGTACATGGCAGGGTTAAATTTATGCTTTCTCAGCAATACACATGGACACCCCAAGATGTGCTGTCCCAGAGTCCAGAGGGGTAGATACCAGACATTTCAGGCCACTACTGGGCAGTTACACATGAAAAAAGTGAAAGTCTTTTCCTTATTCAACAAACATTTCCTTACCTATTCTGTATGTTCCCAAAACAGGCACACTCAGCATCATGCAGAATAGGGTGTCCTGAGAGGGTAGAAGATAGAAGGGCCCCAGGCTAAGCAGCTACAACCAGTCTCCTGTTGAAACTTCAAGGTAAGATACTAGCAGAAGCATCAGGTCCTCATTGGGTAGAAGACAAACCAAAAACAGCTTCCTCATTTTTGTAGTCAAAGGGATTTCCCAGCCCACACATGCAGAGAAGGTCTTCAGTCTGGGAAGGGACAAAGGAGAAAGGGGGCAGCAACCCATAATATGCCCTGCCAGCCCCCTAGAAACCTTTGTGCTGAAATCCACTTTGGTTTAGATGTGCACACCCTCTAGGAAGGACCCTGAGTCAGACCAGATACAGGCACAAGCAAGATGACTGGCCAGAGACAACCTAGAAGACTGCCCCTGTATAAGCGAGCTCAGTTCAGTTCAGTCGCTCAGTCGTGTCTGACTCTTTGCGACACCATGAATCGCAGCACGCCAGGCCTCCCTGTCCATCACCATCTCCCAGAGTTCACTCAGACTCACGTTCATTGAGTCGGTGATGCCATCCAGCCATCTCATCCTCTGTCATCCCCTTCTCCACCTGCCCCCAATCCCTCCCAGCATCAGAGTCTGTGAGCCGGTGCACTAAGCACGCAGCTGAGAGGAGCTACCCCACGTCCGAGGTCAGGGGCAGTGGCCGAGAGGAGCTACCCTGCGTCTGAGGTCAGTGGTGGCTGGGAAGAGACACCCTGTGTCTGAGGTCA
>SJYV01056329.1:1284035-1306441 GCA_006410875.1 Neotragus pygmaeus
TGAACAGTTTTATGAAGACCTACAAGACCTTGTAGAACTAACACCCCAAAAAGATGTCCTTTTCATTATAGGGGACTGGAATGCTAAAGTAGGAAGTCAAGAAACACCTGGAGTAACAGTAACAGGCAAATTTGGCCTTAGAATGCAGAATGAAGCAGGGCAAAAACTAATAGAGTTTTGCCAAGAAAATGCACTGGTCATAGCAAACACCATCTTTCAACAACACAAGAGAAGACTCTACACATGGACATCACCAGATGGTCAACAACGAAATCAGATTGATTGTATTCTTTGCAGCCAAAGATGGAGAAGCTCTATACAGTCAACAAAAACAAGACCAGGAGCTGACTGTGGCTCAGATCATGAACTCCTTATTGCCAAGTTCAGAGTCAAATTGAAGAAAAGAGGGGAAACCACTAGACCATTCAGGTATGACCGAAATCAAATCCCTTATGATTATACAGTAGAAGTTAGAAATAGATTTAAGGGCCTAGATCTGATAGAGTGCCTGATGAACTATGGAATGAGGTTCATGACATTGTACAGGGGACAGGGATCAAGACGAGCTAAGCACTCCTATTGGATGCAACTCACTCCAAGTTCACCTGTCTTGGGGGTGAACTTAATAATAATAAATAATAAATACTTTATCTGTTTCACAATCTGGGTCTCTTTGCTGAATTCTTTCTTTAAAGAAGACAAGACTGAGGTCCTACTTCCAGCTGTCTTGCAGCTAAAATCACTAAAACATGGACATTTGTCTCAAGGGCCTCCTAGATTAGCTCAAGAGACAAAACAAATACAGATATGATGATGTAAGTACTGAATTGCATGGAAATGACAGTAAAATATAGTAAAAACTGAAAGCTGATTTTATTTGTTTTTAAAAATGCTTCATGAAGAGATGTGAAGGAAGCTGTCTGCTCACATCTCACCGTGTGTATGTGCGTGCGTGTGTGTGTGTGTATGGCAGAGGTACCATTTCAAATCACAGCTCTTTGCAAATGGGAAACTGCAGTTAATATCAGATGAGAAAGATCTCACAGCCTAGATTCAGAGGTAAGTCTTCCAGGTCTAAGATCTCTCTCCTTTCCAGTGTACTAATTTCATGTGTGTGTGTGTGTGTGTGTGTGTGTGTGTGTGTTATTCACTCAGCCATGTCTGACTCTTTGTGACCCCGTGGATTGTAGCCCGCCAACCTCCTCTGTCCATGGGATTCTCCAGGCAAGAATACAGGAGTGTGTTGCCATTCCCTTCTCCAGGGGATCTTTCCTACCCAGGGATCGAACCCGGGTCTCCTTTATTGTAGGCAGATTCTTTACTGACTGAGCACCAGGGAAGCCCACCAATTCATAGCTGTTAGAAATTTAGATACTTGCTCTTCATTCTGTTTGTGAGGGGACAGTTTCAGCCTTCTTTGGCAGGATAGTTAGATTTATGGAATCCACATTTATTGGTCAAAGAGTGGGCAAAGCTGTACTTATTAACTTGTGTGAACCAGTGTCTTTGTCCACTGGGCACACTGCAGCCCCACTGCTTCATCTTCTTCCACCTTCACCCTCTGGGGATGTCCTGGGGCAACAGCCATTTTGCCACTTTAGACCATCTCTGCAGTTTTCTTCTGCCCAAAGGAAACTCCCTCAGCTGGGTTTCATCATTTGTGTTCCACTTAGCTAACCACTGTCCTCCTATTTGCTCCCAGTCCTGACTGCTGCTGTGTCCCCTGGTTTACTCAGGGACATTTAGATGAACAAGGGCAGGGGCCATGCACTCAGCAGTGAGTGGGAACACATGAGGAAGTTGGCTTATCCATCTGGATCTTGCTGGAAATTCTGTGAATCTTTCAGAATTTATGGTTGCAGGTGCCCCATTTTTCCCTAATATATTTCACCTTGAGATAGTTAAAACCTTTCCTTGCATCCAGGGGTTAAATAGAGGCTCCAATCAAAACTGTTCTTGCTATGCAGACTTTCAACTGATTAGCTTTTACAGAAGCTTATATCCAAGGGGAAATTCAAGATGTCATGTTGGCATCAGGTCTGTGCTGGAAGCTGTCTCCTTTTCCCTTGTGTGTGCAATAAAAACTTTAATACTACGCATTTAGAAGCAGAAAAAATAAACTACCCATAATAGGAAATTAAGAGGAATTGCCATGGAATTGCCATCATAAATTAGATAGGCTTTCAGGAAAATATGACAGAATGGGCTTATATAGAAAGGCTTATTTCTCTGAGCACATTTATTTTTCATGAGTTTTTATTATTCAGTAGCTTTAGATTTAATCAATGTGCTTCCATCTGTCATATGTGGCCAGGGTCTTTTCCAGAGAAGAAGAGGGCGAGGCTCCCCCTCATGTTCTGCCTGAAATCATGAAGGAATTTGTAGAAGAATGTTTCAAGAAACCAAGAAAGCATTTGCCTCCAAGGAGCTGGTGCATAGGCAGTTGAATGAAATCCTCAACGAGCACAGATGAAATCTGAAAACTTACAGAAACTTGTAAGCTTGACAATACAAACACTTCTGTCAGACCTCTTCACCACGAGGTCTTAAAGTGTACTTCTAGATACTTTAGGCTTCTAGATTATTCCAGGAGATTTAGATTTTAAAACATCGCCAACAAAGTGTTAAACAAGGATCTAAAAAATCCTGTCAAGCCAAATAGTTTTCCCTGAGTGCATCAGGCTCCCCTCAACAAGGGCAACCTTGTGCTTAGAAGCCT
Source organism: Neotragus pygmaeus (assembly GCA_006410875.1). NCBI lineage: Eukaryota > Metazoa > Chordata > Mammalia > Artiodactyla > Bovidae > Neotragus > Neotragus pygmaeus. The sequence goes on from SJYV01056329.1 coordinate 1,286,755, forward strand.
GGAGAAGGAGACAGTGGGAGGCAGAGGGAGGTCTTCTCTTTTCAGCCTTGACTGGACTCCTCCTGTTTTCCTGTCCTGCTTGGGAGACATGACCACAGGGACTAGGCATGCTATACTCAAGAAGGTTCTTCACCCCATCTTAAAGAAGATCTATCATTTCTGAGTCAGCAGGACTGAAGGCAGAAGGCTAAAGATGGGGAAACAGGTTATCAGAGCATAACTCTTCATTTTTTGATGGAAGTTGTCTGAATTACTGAGCTCATAGGAAGTGTTGTTCTCAAGTAATTTAACACCCTGACTTTCAAAGATCTTGAACATTTTTACAGGACATTATACCTGGTGTTAATTGGGTCAAAAAAAAAAAAAACGATAATATTACCACTGCCCTTTTTTTTACAGGGAAGAAGATATTTTAATATTATCCTTTATTTTCCAGATGTATCAGAGTCACTGTCTTTTTCAATCAATTTTTCATTGAAGTACAGTAGATTTACAATGTTGNGGGAAAAAAAAAAAAAAAAAAAAAACGATAATATTACCACTGCCCTTTTTTTTACAGGGAAGAAGATATTTTAATATTATCCTTTATTTTCCAGATGTATCAGAGTCACTGTCTTTTTCAATCAATTTTTCATTGAAGTACAGTAGATTTACAATGTTGTGTTAATGTCTGCTATAGGGCAAATTGATTCAGTTATATCTGAAGATATATTTATATACATTCTTTTTAATATTCTTTTCCATCATGGCTTATCATAGGATATTGAATACAATTCCCTGTGTTGTTTATACATCCTATATACAATAGTTTGCATATACTAATGCAAACTTCCCCCTCCATCCCTCTTCAAACCCCCTCCCACTTGGCAACCACAAGTCTGTTCGCCACTGCCTTTAAAGGGGTTTGGTACAGAAGAATGTTTTAGATAAAATTCCAGGGCTTGATAAAAGTAGGAAATGAGCTCCCCAGACCCCTGTATGTTGTAGTTCTCCCCAGCTCATCCCCAGTCTTATTCCTCTCTAATCTATTCCTGGCCTTGAATTTAAGTCTGAGAGAATTATCTGATAACAGTACACAGAGTGCAAGAGTGAGAAGACCAGCTCATTAAGTGGGAGTTCCAGGTGCTAGTCTCAGCTATACTCGTGACAGGCTTCCCAAGTTCTGGCTCAGAGAGAGTGTATTTTGCAATTCTGGGATCCATTCTGGGAGTTTTTAATGTTCCATGTACATAACTTTAAAACCTGCCCTTGTATCGGGCCCTGTAAACAGACTTAACCATTAATTCCTCCACTCAACAAATATTTATTNTTAAAGATAAGGGGAAGATATTAAAAGCATAAGGGAAAAGCAATAAACAACATACAAAGGAATCCCTATAAGGTTACCAGCTGAGTTTTTAGCAGAAACTCTGCAGGCCAAAAGGGAGTGGCAGGATATATTTAGAGTGATGAAAGGGAGAAAACACTACTCAATCCAGCAAGGTTCTTGTTCAGGTTTGATGGGGAAATCAAAAACTGTACTGAAAAGAAAAGCTAAGAGAATTCAGCATCATCAAACCAGTTAACGAATGCTAAAGGAACTTTTCTAGGTGGGAAAAAAAAGGTCAAAATTAGAAACAAGAAAATTATGAAGTGGGAAAGCTCATCATGAAATGGGTAAAAGCAAACATACAGTAAAGGTAGGAAATCACACACAAATATGTCATCCAAGCCAGTAATTGTGAGAGGAGGAGTACAAATGCAGGATATTCGAAGTGCAGTTGAAACTGAGATCAGCAACTTAAAAACATCATATATATATGTGTGGGGTTTTTTAATGTATAAAAACTGAATCATTTTGCTGTATGCCTGAAACCCAATAACATTGTTAAATCAACTATACTTCAGAAAAATTACTTGGCCATTATAGTGTGTTAGTGGCTCAGTCATATTCGACTCTTTGTGAACCCATGGACTATAGCCCACCAGGTCCCTCTGTCTGTGGAATTCTCCAGGCAAGAATACTGCAGTGGGTTGCCATTTCCTTCTCCAGAGTATCTCCCCAACCCTCGGGAAGAACTCAGGTCTCCAACATTGCAGGCAGATACCTTACCATCTGAGCCACTTGGACATTATAGGATGTCTGGAAAATTACAGAAATGTACGAAGAAGAAAAAAATTAACTTCAATCTCACCATCCTGGGATTTTATTACCTTGTTAACTTTTGGAGAATACCCATATGAATTTTTTTTTCCTCTATCTCTGTGTGTGTTTGCACACAATTAAAATAGTTTTAACACTGTGGACATTTTATACATTTTCAAAACTGTTTAAATCTTTATTGATTTTTTTCCTTTAAGATACAGATAAAAATTATAGTAGTAGCTTATCTGATTATTAGGGCTTTTTATTTAAACAAAAACTATAAAAGTGATAATTCCTTCATACTATTTTGACAGTGTTTTTCTCCATTTGAATCATATGACCACACATCCTGGGAGTTTTGAAGAAAAAAGTAAAATAAAATTTTATGAGAGTCAGGTCACAATGAAAACAAACAAGGAACTCAAGGATAATATGTGGAGTTTCACACTGTCATGCTTACAACTTCACAGCAAACTTTTGAGATCAAACTGTGACATTTCCAGACTGAGACTCCAGAACTCTAAACCCTCCTCCTGTTTTATTTCACCAACATATGCAGAATATTGGCAGTCTCATAAGAGAAACTGGAATAGAGAGAGGAAATAGCCAACATCAGGGAATATCCTAGAGAAAGAAAACCATGATTTCCTTTCTAGCAGAAAATGTAGCTGCTCAGCTGAGATTTGTCTTTGCTTCTGTAAACCATTTATTGGTGTGCAAAAAGAAAATAATAAAACTGTAGTTTTATTTCTTCATGAAAAAATATTTTCTCTATATATCTTATATGATATATATTAGTACAGTAGGATATATGCATACTTAAATTATAATGTATATTGGTGTTAACAAAAATTTGTATATATTACACAAAAAGATATTCTCATAATAGATGTATATAAGTAAAAACATTTGGAGATCACTATCATCCTTCAAAAGCACTTCTTTACTGGAGTCTGAGCTTTTAAGTGGTGGAAAATCATATCCTCACTGGAAAATACACTGTTTAAAAATGCTATGTCTTTTACAACAGAACTAAGTCGAGAAACTCCAATCCTTTGGCCACATGATGCGAAGAACTGACTCATTGGAAAAGACCATAATGCTGGGAAAGATTGAAGGCGGGAGGAGAAGGGGACGACAGAGGATGAGATGGTTGGATGGCATCACCGACTCATTGGACATAAGTTTGAATAAACTCTGGGAGTTGGTGATGGATGGGGAGGCCTGGCGTGCTGCGGTTCATGGGGTTGCAAAGATTCGGACACGACTGAGCGACTGAACTGAACTACTGAATGAAGTCTAAGGAAGAGGACTTCTTTTCCAGCCCCTTCCCTGTGATAATGGAGAAGAGATTCACTCACTCATTCAGCGTGAATCGAATGCCACCCTTTGGAGAGCAGCATCCAGAGCACAGGGAAGGAAACAGACAGGATTAAGACACTATCCAGATGATAATCTGTCATTCAGGGAAAAGGGAGGTGGGAGCTCTTAGTAAGGTTTCTAAGTGAGAGATTTCCATACACAAGGGAGTGCCAGGCAGTCCTGGATGAGGAACGGGACAGAGCTATGCAGGCGCAGAAAGTATTTGAGCTGTTGGAGAAAGCCAATCGTTCAGAGAGACCGGATCCCAGTGTACTCAGAGCTACCGAAAGGGCTGTACACTGGACTGGAAAGGAGACCATAACAGTTCTTGGATATCGTGCTGAGTCTGAGCAAAAGCTTTGCAAAAATCATATTACCATTCCCATTTTTATATGCAGAGAAGCCTGGTCACAAGGTGTGTATAGAATAGAACTGGCTTCCAATCCGATGTTCTTTTCCCTTTTCATTTATAACTCCTAGCCATATAAAAAGAAAAACGCAACATCTCCTTGAGGCATGAGAATAAAAGCAAAAACAAACAAATGGGACCTAATTAAACTGCAAAGCTTTTGCACAGCAAAGGAAACCATAAACAAAATGAAAAGAAAACCCACAGAATGGGAGAAGGTATTTGCAAACAAAGCAATCGACAAGGGATTAATCTCCAAAATATACAAACATCTCATGCAGCTCAATATCAAAAAAAAAACAACCCAGTCAAAAAATGGGCAATCTAAATAGACATTTCACCAAAGAAGACAGGCAGAGAGCCAAGAGGCATATGAAAAGATGGTCAACATTACTAATTATTAGAGAAAAATGCAAATCAAAATTACAACAAGGTGTCACCTCACAACAGTTAAAATAGCCCATCATCAAAAATTTTTCAAGCAATAAATGCTGGAGACAGTATAGAGAAAAGGGAACTCCCCTACATTGTTAGTGGAAATGTAAATTGGTACAGCCATGATGGAGAGCAGCATGGAGGGTCCTTAAAAATCTAGAGAGTTATACCACATGATCCAGCAATCCCGCTCCTGAGCATATATCCAGAGGAAACCATAATTCAAAAAGATTCATGCACCCAGTGTTTGTTCCAGAGCTGTTTACAGTAGACAGGACATGGAAGCAACCTAAACGTCCATCAACAGAGGAATGGGTAAAGAAGATGTGGTACATATATACAGTGAAATCTCAGTCATAAAAAAGAACAACATGATGCCATTTGCAGTAACATGGATGGACCGAGAGATTGTCATACTAAGTGAAGTCAGTCAGATAAAGACAAACATGGTATCACTTATATATGGAATCTAAAGAAATGGTACAAATGAACCTATTTACAATATAGAAGTTGAGACACAGATGTAGAAAACAAACTGTGGTAACCAGGGGAAAAGGTGGGGCTAAACTGGGAGATTGGGATTGACACACATATACTACTACATATAGACTAGATAACAAATAAGAACCGGAAGCACAGGGAGCTTTTTTCAATACTCTGTAATGACCTCTATGGGAACAGAAGAGTGGATAGACGTGTGTGTGTAACTGACTCGCCTTGCTGTACAGCAGAAGCTAGCCACATTATAAATCAACTATTTGTTGTTTAGTTGCTAAGTCATGTCCAACTCTTGGCGACCCCAAAGACGACAGCCCACTAGGCTCCTCTGTATTTCAATTTTAAAAATGCAGTATAAAATGTTTTTCAGCATTGTTGCTTAATTGTCATGTGAGTTTAGAAGAGGTAAATCAAAACACCTATCAAGACTGAAGAGCCCTTTTGTCCTTTCCATTATCAGGCCTTTCAAATCATTATGTGTGATAACTTGGTGCAGCGCTCACAAAGGCTGTCATTAAAGCATTAATGACAGGGACTGAAATCTCTGTACCTCCATATCCCTATGTCTGATATAGTACCTGGACCCTCGCAGGTACCTAATTAAAGAAGGAAATAAAAAGCAGTTTTTCTGTTTTCCTTTTAGAGTAAAGAAGTCCATTAAATTTGAATTCAATCAAGGAAGTTGATTCGGGAAGGGCTCAGTCGCTTCAGTCGTCTCTGACTCTTTGCGACCCCATGGACTGTAGCCTGCCAGGCTCCTCTGTCCATGGGATTCTCCAGGCAAGAATACTGGAGTGGGTTGCTGTTTCCTTCTCCAGGGGATCTTCCCAACCCAGGGATGGAACCTGCATCTCTGGCGTCTCCTGCATTGGCAGGTGGATTCTTTACCAGTGCGCCACCTGATTAGGGAATCATGCACACAGATATATTTGCAATCAATTTATGTCCCTTTACTCTGGATTTGGAATTTTCTTTATGAAAATTGGGGTTTTTGAATATCTAGTTGAGAGCTACCTACTGACAGTAATGGATAGAACACAGTGATGGGAAGTATTACAGGAGTTAGATTTAGGTAAAATCTTGGTTCTACACATCGGTTAACCATGGATAAGACTGTATTTCACCTTAGGTATTTTCTACAAGTTTCCTTTTTCTCCTCTGTGACATTGGAATATTACTACTATTTTGTGGGGTTGTTGGAAGGCTTAGAGGTATAAACTCTGTATTTAATATAAAGTCTCTTGTCATGTAGGCACTGAATAAGTTGTTGCTATTACTATTTTCTATTTTAATTTTTAAAAACTCAGTTATACTTCTTGACAAATAGTCATTTTGTTGGATGGTATTCAAGCTTGTGAAATCTGTGAATCTGTTCTATAGACATATAATTTTTTCAACCTGTGTAAGTTTAAATACAGAACAGTCCTGTTGGTCTGGATAACTTTGGCTCAATTGTTTCCTGTCTGTGAAAATATCACCGTTTGTTTAATAACTTCTGTCAGAATGGGGCTAAGGCAACCTACAGAATAGCAGTAAAATCGGGTTTAAACAAATCTGTCTGTTTATACTTAATTCTCTCTACTTACTGATAGAATGAACAGTTTTATTAGAAAATAATCAGCATGTGGATCTCTCTTTTCTATATTCACTCCACCTTCACCACACAGGCCCTCTTAATCTTCCAGTGATTCTTGCTGAGTTGGGTTCTTAACAGATAACAATGAATTTTAAGCATAGTATTTACCACACTCTTCATTCTCTGGGGAAACTGATTTGATAGGAACAGCAGATTTGGAGTTCTGACCTGGGGCGATGTAGAGAATTTACAGAAAAAATAAATAACTCGGCAGAGTAAACAGTATCTTTTGAGAACTTATCATTCCCTCTCCAGAAAAGGCTAGCAGAGTGATTCTTCTGCTATGTATCTTATTTTGTTGGAGACATAAATCTCAGTTATAAAATCAGTTGAGGACTCTGCAACTTTACAAAACACATGCTTGTGGGCTTCACAGAGTTCCTACAGATCAGAGCATCCAGCTCATTCCCATTCCCTCAGGAATGTTTCATTGGAGGCTTGAGACATGTGAGTTAATAGGGTTCATGATCTCCATTCTGTTTTTCCTCTTTGCAGGTCTCCTAAGAGGATTAATTTACGCATCCTATTTCAATAGAGACTTTCGCACCAAAAATGTCAAATTATTACCCACATCATTTTTTTTCACTTATTAGTGAAGTCTCAGTTGCCAAGTCCCCCTTTCACGGGAGAAGTTCACATGGGAGGTGAGTCCTGACTTTTCCGCAGTCACCCCACTGAAGCTCAGCACCTGGGAAATTCTGTGTGCAAACCTCAACCTGTAGACAGATGGTCCCGTCTCTCCCTCCATTCCATCAGTAAAGACAAGTTTCATCCTGCTTGGTAAGTGGGTATGTGTTAAATTCTCATAGTCTAGTCTTTTTGCCTTTTTATCAGCCACACAAATTCCCCAAATTGTTTGCTTTTCTAGTCAAAAGCAATAAAAAAAAAAAAAAGAAAATGGAAACAACCCATATGGTAATGAGCTCTTATTTTGTGGCACGAGTCCAGCGGTCTTTGCAGGGGGGGCCCTTGTAGTTTGCTGGGCCTCAGCCATGGAGGACACGTGGGGTGGGAGGACCCACGGCCTCTCCCTCCGGCAGTGAGCTGAGCCGACAGCCCTCGGTCAAGGCCGGGGCCCTGCAGAACTCCACCTGAGAACCCTGATTTGGGCCCCTTCTCCAGTTGCACCCACTGACTTCTAAGAGGTTTCCCCACTGACTTCTAAGAGGTTTCCCCACTGACTTCTAAGAGGTTTCCCCACTGACTTCTAAGAGGTTTCCCCTAACCTTTACAGGGTGATTGAGAATCGGTCCAGAGGGAAAGTAGAATGGTGAAGGCCAGGGAGTGAGGGCGGGGGCAGGGGCGAGAATGGAGAGTCATGGTTTAACAACACAGTTTCAGAGTCGCAAGATGAGAGAGCTCTGGACGGTGCTGACGGTTGCACATTATGAACGTGTTAATACTGCTGAACTTAAAATTACTTAAGATGGTAAATTTTATGTTATGTGGATTTTACCATGATTTTTTAAAGTGGGGGCAAAAGAGTAAGTCCAGAGTTATCACCACACCTTTAAAGGGAACAGGCTCAGTGCCACTGCAGAGTCTGGGCTCAGATGCCATCTTGTTCCTCCTCGTCCTAGTTTCCTCAGAGGGCAGGCTCTGGGCCTCCAGCCAGTGGTCCCATTCTCAGCAGGAGTCAGGGCCTGTACCCGCCTGTGGGACCGTCTGTGCAGCTCACATTTGAGCGCTGGCGAGAAGGGCCCCAGGGTGGCTTGGTGACCCCCAATCCCCACTGCTTCTCCTGTGGCACAGGCTCATTCGTCTCTATGCCTGGGCCTCCGTCTACAGCACAGTTTGGAAGCCGCTCTACCCTGGGGAGCTTTCATTTTAGATGCTTTTCTACTGAGGGAGAAGGTGAGAGCAGTGCTCTGATGCTCTTAAGAATTTGAGGCTCCATCAGAATGGCCACCAGCAGAAAATCTACAAACAATAAATGCTGGAGAGTATGTGAAGAAAAGGCAACCCTCTTGCACTTTTGGTGGAAATGTAAATTGATACAGCCACCATGGAGAACAAGGAGATGCCTTAAAAAACTAGGAGTAAAACTACCACATGACCCAGTGTGTGGGTCATATGGGGTCATATACTCCCACTACTGGGCACATACCCTGAGAAAATCATAATTCCAAAAGACACATGTACCCCAGTGTTCAGAGCAGCACTATCTACAACAGCCAGGACACAGAAACACCCTAGATGTTCATTGACAGGTAAATGGATAAAGATGTGGTGTGTATATATATACCAGTCCAAGGTGCTCTCAACTCCCACCCCCATATATATATATATATATGCTGCTACTGCTAAGTCGCTTCAGTCATGTCCGACTCTATGCGACCCCATAGACGGCAGCCCACCAGGCTCCCCCATCCCTGGGATTCTCCAGGCAAGAACATTGGAGTGGGTTGCCATTTCCTTCTCCAATGCAGGAAAGTGGAAAAGGGAAAGTGAAGTCGCTCAGTCGTGTCTGACCCTCAGCGACCCCATGGACTGCAGCCTTCCAGGCTCTTCCATCCATGTGATTTTCCAGGCAAGAGTACTGGAGTGGGGTGCCATTGCCTTCTCCAACACACACACACACACACACACACACACGAATATTACTCGGCCATGACACACACACACACACACACACACGAATATTACTCGGCCATGAAAAGGAATGAGTCAGTTATAGTGATGTGGATGAAATTGCCTTCTCCAATACACACACACACACACACACACACACACAAATATTACTCGGCCATGAAAAGGAATGAGTCAGTTATAGTGATGTGGATGAAACTAGAGGCTGTTACACAAAGTGGAGTAAGTCAGGAAAACAAATACTGTATGTTAGTGCACATAGGGAATCTAGAAAAATGGGACCAATGAGCCTAGTTGCAGGGCAGGAACAGAGAGGCAGACAGAGAACAGACCTGTGGGCACAGCAGGGGAAGGAAAAGGTAGGGCAAACTGAGGGTAGCACTGACGTACGCACCCTACTGTGTGTAAAGCAGCTGGTGGGAAGCTGCATGTATGGCACAGGGAGCTCAGCTCGGTGCTCTATGATGACCTAGAGGGCTGGGATGAGGGCTGGGGACAGGAGGGAGACTCAAGAAGGAGGGGATATATGTTTGTTTATAGCTGATTCACGTTATTATAGAGCAGAGACCAACACAACATCGTAAAGCAATTATCCTCCAATTAAAAAATTTAAAAGATTCAAGTATTCCACACTTCAAAGTTTTCCACCCCATGACTTTTTCCTAATCCACCTCTCCGCACGAACTTGCCAAGGGAGAGAGTGGCTCTGACCTACACTGCAATCTCTCTCTCCCCTTTCCCATTCCTTCCCATGGTTTCATATAATTTCGTACACTCTGCCATCCTCCTCCTCTGCTTTACTTTTCCACCTCAGCACTCAGGACTGTTTGATTTACTGTGGTAGTTGAAAAACATATATTATCCATCTGCTTTTTAGAACATATACCCCATGATGTCGGATCGTCCATCCTTTTTGTTCATTCCTGTATCTCAGGCCCCTAGAATAGTGCCTGGTACAGATTACGTGCTCAGTAATCATTTGTTGGATAAACGTGAATGAGAAACAGACCGAGAGCAGGTCCAGGGCCACTGACTGCCAATCCTGACTATGCTCAGGGAAGGACACCCAGCTCATCTTTCCCAGGGGCCATATGGTTCATCAGAGGTGCCCCCCAGACTCTGGCTGTGCCTCTGACAGCCTGAAATCTGGTGGATCCCCTTTTCATTGGCCACTGACCTGGTGGAGGGTACAACAGGAAGGGGTTCTTTGTATGCATAAACTGAGTATCTCAAGCCTCACCCTTGAGTAAGAGCCAAAGGAGATTATTCTGACACTGAAAACATCAGTCCAAGGTGCTCTCAACTCCCACCCCTGTAACTGCAGGCCCTCGACACCTCTCCCTGTCTGTGTTTCTGACACGTTCTTCCATGCAAACTTGGCCAGGGCACCTGCCTGCCATCCTGCTGCCAGTGCCCTCCTGAGGAAGGTCCTCATGATGCCAACCACTGGAATGACTTGGGAGTCTCCTCTCCGCAGCCCTGGAGCTTCTCTGTGGACTCTAGCGGGGTGATGGAGAGGACTCTGTAATGACCTGCCTGCCAGTGCAGGAGACATAAGAGACCTGGGTTCAATCCCTGGGGCAGGAAAACTCCCTGGAGAAGGAAATGGCAACCCACTCCAGTACTGTTGCCTGGAGAATCCCTTGGACAGGGTTGCAAAGAGTCAGACATGACTGAAGTGACTTAGCACATGCGCACACACACTGCTTCTGCTCAAAACTTCACTGGCCACAGCGCCTCTGGGGTCTGGGTCTGCAAGTTTTACAGGCAACCCTCCAGGCTGGTGGGGAGTGGGGCAGAGGGCTTGTTCACCTTGCTTCTCCTTCCAGGTGCTCACACAAAGTAATACCCTTCGACTGCTGCACCCAACACAGATGGGTCCGTGCAAACAGATTTCAGGGGCTGGGCACCTACAGCTGTCACCCATGAGCCAGAAGTTTCCAGCCTCTGAGCCAACAGGCCCCCCCATGTAGCTCACCCTCTTCTATTTCGAGGCTCCCCTAGGGCCGATCCACCCTCTGTTTCTGACTCAGGTTCACACATGTGGATCAGGAGGCAAGTCTTAGCTCCCGCACCCCCTGCTGGGAACACCATCTCAGTTCTTCTAGGGGGTTCTGGGAAAGCCTGCTGCAGCTTTCTGTGCACTAACTCATCTGTCTATCATCTATCTTTCTTTCTATCTTTCTTCCTTTCTTTACACACATGCTCACTGAACGAAGCACAATCCAGCACAGCCCTAATGGACTGATGGCCACTTGCCCTAAATTCAAAAATTAGTATCCTTCATATCACAGCTAAAAGCTACCTGGTTAGAGAAAAATATATATCATTCTGAAGTCATCCTCCCATGATGTCTTTCTTTACTTCAAAATCCAAAATTATGCCCTTTTTATGTCCCTTCCATGCATGTAGCCCCCACCCGCTCCCTACACAGTGTCTTGGTCAACTTGTGACACACATAGGCCTTGGGTTTGAAAAAATGTGGATTTTAACAAACTAATATGTAAATCCTTCAACAGGGAATATGCTGTTTTCAGCATCTTTCAATGATCTGCTGCTGCTGCTACTGATGCTAAGTCACGTCAGTCATGTCCAACTCTGTGTGACCCCATAGACTGCAGCCGACCAGGCTCCTCCGTCCATGGGATTCTCTAGGCAAGAGTGCTGGAGTGGGTGATCTGGCTGTAGCTAAAAGATGCCTATTAAATGTCAGCAGTGGGACTAGTAGATGTTCTTGTCTGAAGTGACCAAAGGCTGGTGCCCCCCTCTGAACGATGAAGGACAGTGGTCCTCGAGTTATAAATAAATCCCCACCAGTGAGCTCCACGTGGCTGCTCCTGAGGCCATGAGGCCTCTCCCAGACCACACGTCTCTCTGCCAGTGTCGACGTGCCCTGGGCTTACTCAGTCTCCTGTTACTTTGCACACGTGCCCTACTTTGCTTTAGGACAAACAAGTTTGCAGAAGCTCCCAACTTATGCTTCTCTTTAAAAATGACTCAAAGCTGAAAAAACAGTGAGGATCAACTGTTCTCAGAGGAAGAAAACTGTGGAGGGCTTGTCAGTGCCGGGAAAAGCAGCACTAAACTTTGACCTGGAAGTATATACTATCTTTCTCCAAAGACTGTTTTTAAACGCCCCCCAGCTAGTTCTCACATAGCAACAAGACAGTCTGCCCAAGTGGGGCAGTGGACTGCCTCTAAATCTCCGATCCAGGAACCTGCAGGCCTCAGGCCAGTTCTTTGCTAGATAGTGGCCTGGTGTGCTGTCTTTCAGGCTCCATTCAAAGTCCACAGTTTTTATAAATAAACGTTTCTTGTGGAAAGGGTATTTTAAGGTTGCTGTTTTGAGAGCCGGTTTTTCCAGAAAATGTGAACTGTTTTTATTATCAAATGTCTTTTAGCCTTGTGATCTGAAACAAAGTATCACAAAGGTCTGAATGTCATAAACTTAAAAAAAAAAACAACAACAACCTGCCTACACCAGCATTTTAATACGTGAAGATGTCAATTTGTAATAAAGGCTCAAATTTTCAATCGCCTAAGTGACTGACACTGATTCCACTTGGAATCACTGTTGATTTATTTATCCTGGAATAAGTGCAATGCCATTATGTCTTGGTGACAACAGAAATAAGCTTTGGCCAGGTCTGTACATAGTTTGGGGATGAAGAAAATAGGTTTTGAAAGGCAATGGGCATTGCTGATTATAGATTTTTATTAGGAACAGATGTGGGGCCCTGGTTTTCAGCAGGAGACAAACTGTTATTGAAACAAGCAGCTGACTAAGAACCATATAATATCTTCTTTTTTAGGACAGAAAAATAGTAACAAATTGAATTCAGAATCTTTTTCTTCAAGGGGTCGCCTAACCATCAGAAACAAACTCTAAGATACTTATTTATGCACATGTTGAACAGCCCCCAGCAAACATTGAGGGTGGGGGGAGCTGTTTGTGATAAGCAATCTCCAGGTTGAGAAAGAGGTTTAGAAAGAAATTATAAGGAACTTCTTTTACCACTGTGCTTCAGATTGCTAACCCTAACCTAGAGTCTGTCACACACAGTGAAGTCAGAAAGAGAAGAAAATATATTAATGTATATATGTGGAATCTAGAAAAATGGTTCAGATAAACCTATTTGCAAAGCAGCAATAGAGACACAGATATGTGGACACACTGGGGAAGGGGAAGGTGGGATGAATTGGGAGAGTAGCATTGACGGATATTCACTACCATGTGTAAAACAGAGAGCTAGTGGGAACCTTAGAGCTCAACATTCAGCAAAGATCATGGCATCCGGTCCCATCACTTCATGGGAAATAGACAGGGAAACAGTGGAAACAGTGGCTGACTTTATTTTGGGGGGCTCCAAAATCACTGCAGATGGTGACTGCAGTCAGGAAATTAAAAGATGCTTACTCCTTGGAAGGAAAGTTATGACCAACCTAGACAGCATATTAAAAACAGAGACATTACTTTGCNATCCTGGAATTAAAAATAAGTTTTTAAAAAAACAAGGAAAAGATAGGCAAAACACTCTTTGACATAAATCACAGTAAGATCCTTTTGGACCCATGTCCTAGAGTAATGAAAACAAAAGTAAACAAATGGGACCTAATCAAACTTAAAAGCTTTTGCCCAGCAAAGGAAACCATTAAAAAAAAAAAAAAAAAAAGATGAAAAGTCAACCCCCAGAGTGGGAGAAAATATTTGCAAACAAAATAACTGACAAAGGATTAACCTCCAAAATATACAATCAACTCAGGCAGCTCAATATCAAAAAAACAAACAACTCAATCAAAAAATGGGCAGAAGACCTAAATAGACTTTTCTCCAAAGAAGACATACTGATGGCCAACAAACACATGAAAAATAGTTCAACATCAGTAATTATTAGAGAAATGGAAACCAAAACTACAATGAGGGCTCACACTGATCAGGATGGCTATCATTAAAAAGTCTACAAAGAATAAATGCTGGAGAGGGTCTGGAGAAAAGGGAACCCTCATACACTGTTGGTGGAAATGTAAGTTGGTACAGCTACAATGGAGAACAGTATGGAGGTTGCTTAAAATCTAAAAGTAGAAATACCATATCAGCCAATAATCCCACTTTTGGGCATATACCTGAGAAAACATTAACACAAAAAGATATATGTAAGGGAAAGATATACCCAACTGAATGCTGAGTTCCAGAAAATAGTAAGGAGAGATAAGCAGGCCTTCTTCAATGAACTAGGCAGAGTAGTAAAGGAAAATGATAGAATGGCAAAGATAAGGCAATGGCACCCCACTCCAGTACTCATGCCTGGAAAATCCCATGGATGGAGGAGCCTGGTAGACTGCAGTTCATGGGGTCACTAAGAGTCAGACACGACTGAGCGACTCACTTTCACTTTTCACTTTCATGCATTGGAGAAGGAAATGGCATCCCACTCCAGTGTTCTTGCCTGGAAAATCCCAGGGACGGCAGAGCCTGGTGGGCTGCTGTCTATGGGTCGCAAAGAGTTGGACATGACTGAAGTGACTTAGCAGCAGAGATCTCTTTAAGAAAATTAGAGATACCAAGGGAACACTTCATGCAAGGGTGGGCATGATAAAGTCCAAAAACAGTAAGGGCCTAAAAGAGGCAGAAGAGATTAAGAAGAGGTGGCAAGAATTACACAGAAGAACTATACAAAAATGGTCTTAATGACCCAGATAACCATGATGGTGTGGTCAATCATCTAGAGCCAGACATCCTGGAGTGTGAAGTCAAGCAGGCCTTAGGAAGCATTACAACAGACAAAGCTGGTGGAGGAGATGGGATTCCAGCTGAGCTATTTAAAATCATAAAAGACGATGCTGTTAAAGGGCTGCACTCAATATGTTAGCAAATTTGGAAAACTCAGCAGTGGCCACAAGATTAGAAAAGGTCAGTTTTCATTCCAATCCCAAAGAAGAGCAATGTCAAAGAATGTTAAAACTACCAGACAATTAAGCTCATTTCACATGCTAGTAAGATAATGCTCAAAATCCTTCAAACTAGGCTTTAGCAGTATGTGAACCAAGAATTCCAGATGTAAAAGCTGGATTTAGAAAAGGCAGAGGAACCAGAGATCAAATTGCCAACATTTGCTGCATCATAGAGAAAGCAAAGGAATTCCAGAAAAACATCAACTTCTGCTTCATTTACTATTTTAAAGCCTTTGACTGTGTGGATCACAACAAATTGGAAAATTATGAAAGATGGGAATACCAAACCACCTTACTTGACTCCTGAGAAACCTGTCTGTGGGGCCAAGAAGCAATAGTTAGAAACTTACATGGAACTGACTGGTCCAAAATTGAGAAAGGAGTACAAGGCTGTATATTGTTGCCCTGTTTATTTAACTTATATGCAGAGTACATCATGTGAAATGCCAGGCTGGATGAATCACAAGCTGGAATCAAGATTGCCAGAAAAAATAACAACAACATCAGATATGACTAATGGCAGAACAAAGAAGAAGTAAAGAGCCTCTTGATGAGGGTGAAAGAGAGTGAAAAAGCTGGCTTAAAACTCAACATTCAGAAACTAAGATCATGGCATCCAGTCCCATCACACTTCATGGCAAATAGGGAAAAAGTAGAAGCAGTGACAAATTTTATTTTCTTGGGCTCCAAAATCACTGCAGATGGTGACTGCAGCCATGAAATTAAAAAAAATAAAAATGCCTGCTCCTTGGAAGGAAAGCTATGACAAACTTAGACAGCATATTAAAAATCAGAGACATCACTTGGCCAACAAAGGTCTGTATAGTCAAAGCTACGGTTTTTCCAGTAATCATGTATGGATATGAGAGTTGGACCATAAAGCAGGTTGAGCGCTAAAGAATTATTGCTTTCAATTGTGGTGATGGAGAAGACTCTTGAGAGTCCCTGGGACTGCAAGAAAATCAAACCAGTCAATCCTAAAGGAAATCAACGCTGAATATTCATTGGAAGGACTGATGCTGAAGCTGTAATACTTTGGTCACCGGGTGAGAAGAGCCGACTTATTGGAAAAAACCCTAATGGGGGAAAGATTGAAGGCGAAAGAAGAGAGCAGCAGAGGATGAGATAAACAGCTTCACCAATTCAATGGACATGCATCTCAGCAAGTTCCAGGAGATAGTGAAGGACAGGGGACCTTGGTGAGTCCACGTGGTCACCAAGAGTCGGACACAACTTAGTGACTCAACAACAACCCCAATGTTCACTGCAGCACTATTTATA
This sequence comes from Neotragus pygmaeus, assembly GCA_006410875.1. NCBI lineage: Eukaryota > Metazoa > Chordata > Mammalia > Artiodactyla > Bovidae > Neotragus > Neotragus pygmaeus. The sequence continues at coordinate 1,303,042 of SJYV01056329.1, forward strand.
ATAGCCAGGACACGGAAGGAACCTAAATGTCCACTGACAGATGAATAAAGATGTGGTACATATATATAATAGAATATTACTCAGCTAGAAATGATATTGGATCATTTGCAGTGATGTGGATGAACCTAGTCTGTCATACAAAGTTAAATAAGTCAGAAAGAGAAAAATAAGTATTTTCTATTAATGCATGTATATGGAATCTAGAAAAAAAATGGTACTGATGCACCTATTCGCAAGGCAGGAGTAGAAACAAAGGCATAGAGAAGAGAGTTATGGGCACAGAGGCGGAAGCAGAGGGTGGAATGAATTGAGAGAGTAACATTAACATATATACACAACCATGTATAAAATAGCTGGTGGGAAGCTGCTGTATAGCACAGGGAGCTCAGCTTGGTGCTCTGTGATAACCTAGACGGGTGGGATAGGAGGGGTGTAGGAGGGAGACTCAAGAGGTGGGGTAGGAGGGGTGTATAACAATGGATTCACATTGTTATAACAACATTTTAAAGCAATTATACTCCAGTTTAAAAAAAAAATCTTCCAAGAAACAAAAGTCCAGTACCAGATGGCTTCATAGGTGAATTGTATCAAACACCCATCCTTTCCAAACTCTTCCCCAAAACTGCAGAGTAAGGAACCCTCCCAAGCTCATTCTATGATGCCATCATCACCCTGATACCTCAGACCAATATCACTGATAAACACAGATGCAAAGATTCTCAACTAAATAGTAGCAAAGAGAATGCAACAACACATTAAAAACATCATACACCATGATCAAGTGGAATTTATCCCAGAGATGCAAGGATTCTTCAATATAATGCAAATCAGTGAACATGATACACCATATAAACAAACTGAAGAATGAAAATCATATGATCATCTCAGGAGACACTGAAAAATATTTTGACAAAATTCAACACCCATTTATGATGGAAACTCTCCAGAAAGTGGGCACAGAAATTACCTCAATATAATAAAGGCCATATATGACAAACCCAAAGCAAACATCATTCTCAATGGTGAAAAACTGAGAACATTTCCTCTAAGATCAGGAAAAAGATAAGGATGTCCACTCTCACCACTGTAAGTCAGTATAATTTTGAAAGTCCTAGTCATGGCAATGAGAAGGAAAATAAAAAGGATTCCAAGTTGGATAAGAAGGTAAAACTGTCACTGTTTGCAGATGATATGATACTATACACAATTCTAAAGATGCCACCGGAAAACTACTGTGCTAATCAATGAATTTGGTAAAGTTGCAGGATACAAAATTAATGCAAAGAAATCTCTTCCATTCTTATACACTAACAACAAAAGATCAGAAAGAGAAATTAAGAAAACAATCCCATTTACTATTGCAACAAAAAGAATAAAATACCTAGGAATAAACCTACCAAAGGATGCAGAAGAGTTGTAGGCAGAAAATTATAAGCCACTGATGAAAAAAAATTCAAAAACAACACAAACAGATGGAGAAATATGCCATGTTCTTGAATTGGAAAAATCAACACTGTGAAAATGACTATACTACCCAAAGCAATCTACAGGTCCAGTGCAATCCCTATCAAATTACCAATGGCATTTTTCACAGAATTAGAACAAATATTTCTACAACTTGTATGGAAACACAAAAGACCCCATATAGCCAAAGAAATCTTGAGAAAGAAAAACAGAGCTGGAGGAATCAACCTTCCTGACTTCAGACTATACTACAAAGCTACACTAATCAAGACAGTATGACACTGGCACAAAAAAAAGATATAGATCAATGGAACAGGATAGAAAGCTCAGAGATAAGCACACACACCTATAGGCACCTTACATATGACAAAGGAAGCAAGAATATACAAGGGAGAAAAGACAGTCTCTTCAGTAAGTGCTGCTAGGAAAACTGGACAGCTATGTAAAAGAAGGAAATTAGAACACTCCCTAACACCATACACAAAAATAAACTCAAATGGATGTAAAGCCAGTGTTAGGGAAACTAAAACAGGGGACGTCTTGCTCAGGCTTCAGAAGCAGGAGAGCAGGCCTCTGATCTGCTTCTGATCTGCCTGGACCCTGCCCAGATTCCGTGCCTGTTTGCAAGCACGGTACATCAGGCAACACCTTATATAAGAAAGGGAGGGCTTCCTTGGTGACTCAGCAGTAAGTAATCCACCTGTATATGCAGGAGACCCAGGTCCGATCCCTGATCCAGGAAGATCCCATATGCTACAGAACAAGTAAGCCTGTGTGCCGCAACTACTCAGCCTGTGCTCAAGAGCCCAGGAGCTGCAACTACTGAGCCTCCCCTGCCACAGCGACTGATACCCACATGCCCTACAGCCTGTGCCCTGCGACGAGAGAAGCCACCACAGTGAGACGCCTGAGCACTGCCACTAGAGAGTAGACCTCACTCGCTGCAAATAAAGTCCATGTGCAGCAACAAAGACCCAGCTCAGTCATAAATAAATAAGTAAACCTTAAAAAAAAAAAAAAACCTAAAAGTAGAACTACCATATGATCCAGCAATCCCTCCCCTGGGCACAGAGCAGGAGAAAAACATAATTCCCAAAGATACATGCACTCCAATATTCATTGCAGCGCTATTTACAATAGCCAGGACATGGAAGCAATCTAAGTGTCCACTGACAGATGAATGGATAAAGAGGATATGGTGCATATATACAATGGGATATTAACAGCCATAAAAAGGAATGAAATTGGGTCATTTGCAGTGATGTGGATGGAGCTAGAGACTGTCATACAAAGTGAAGGAAGTCAGAAAGAGAAAAACAAATGATGAGCCTATTTTCAAGAATATGAAGAACAAATACACCAAGCAGGGAGAAGTGGTGGGATGGACTGGGGGACTGGGATTGATGTATATATACTACTGTGTATGAAGTAGATGCCTGATGAAGGCCTACTGTATAGGACAGAGGAAAAATAGAAGGTACAATCTGTTAATAGGACATATATTAAGTTAACCTTAGAAATGCATTCCAGTATATATTAGCTGCAGAAAAATACTGTTTGATTCCATTTATACAAGGTACCTAGAACACTCAAATTCACAGAGTCAGAAAGTACATAGGCTGATGCCCCTCAGGGGCCAGGGTTTAGAGAGGGTGAATAAGGATTAGTGTTTACTGGGGACTGAGTTTCAGTTTAGGAAGCTGTAAAATTCAGGAGACGAATGATGGTGAGAGTTGCATAACAATGGGAATGTCCTTAGTGCCACTGAACTGTACAGTTAAATATGGTTAAAATAGTATGTTTTATATTATGTGACTTTTACCACAATTAAAAACATTTGAGAAGTAAAGGAAGAGGCACTCAATCCCTCTGTCATATGAAGACACAAAAGCCAACTGTATGAGAGCCAGGAAGCACCCCACCCCCCCCCCCCCCC
>SJYV01056329.1:1306577-1350826 GCA_006410875.1 Neotragus pygmaeus
CCACCCCGCCCACAACACACCAGAACTGGACCATTCTAGCACCCTGACCTCAAATGTTCAGCCTCAAAAATTGTAAAAGAATAAAGTTCTGTTGTATAAACCACTCAGTCCAAGGTATTTTCTTATGACAGCCTGAGCAGATATATTCACATGGTTTCCATTACTCTCAGTACACTTACTCGATCGATCAGCTTCATGCTGGGCTACCCCTTCCAGCATGAGAACACCTTCCTCACTGGGCGTGGCCTCTGACTTCCCATTCTGGGCCATCCTCTATCTCTTCCTCCCCTCACCATGAACCTCTACTTTTCTGTGCTTCATTTCATCTTTGTGGGGCTGAATCAGTTAGAAAGAGCAGGAAATGGATTTTGTTCCCTAAAAATATCACTTGATTATTTGTAGAGATGTATTTTTATCAAGCAAAAGTCTGAAACGTTCATTAAATTTGAAGCTAGAAGAAAACATAATCTAACTCAACCATCTTATTTCATTTAGTAATTAATATCTGGGACTAATTTTTCTTATTCTGACTGATGAGAAATTGAGTCTTAAAAAAAAAAAAGCTTTTGCATTAATGGAGCTGTAATTATAAAACTGCTTCTGGAGTCAGAACCACTGCTTTAAAGAATCTCCTTTGTTACTTGGAATGATGGAAGAACTGATGCTATATAACATTTTCAAAGTAATCCATGGCTATTAATGCCATTTCTTCATCTCAATCAAAGTATTTATCCTGTACCTCCTTTGCATTTCCAGTGGACAGACTCGGAGAAGCAGGTGAACAACTGAGACTTCTCAGGAAGCTCTAAGAGACACAGTGACCACACACAAGTATTTTTCCAGGAAACTGGGGAGGGCTTGGTCTACAGGAGAGACTACAGACAAGGATGTGCCTTGAAAGATGGAGTACATTTAGGGATGAGGGCAGAGAGAGAAGTAAACCAAGAGTAAACAGAGAAAAGAAGAAAAGGAACTAATGCCTTCATGGGCCTGTTTTGACTGGGAAGGGATGAACTTACAAAAGTGCAATGGGAGAACAGGATCTGCCTTGAGAAGTTGAATAGATTTGACTCTTGAGTCACATGAAATCTTTCAGATAATGCATTTCAGATAGAATTGAGGTCAACTGCAAATAATAGAAAACCCAACAATAATGGCCTAAAGGAATAGGGGTGGATTTTTCTTATTAGAAATGTGGAGCTTAGTGGTTGCTGGCAGTGGTTCAACTGCTAAAAACTGAAGGACCAGTATCTGTGTGATTCTCTTGGCCCTTGCCTCATGGATTCAAGATGGCTACTGTTGCTCCAGGCATCACATCTGCATTTAAGGCCAGAAGAAAGAAAGATGTTGCAAGACAAATTTGTCATGCTTTATCAGAACAACAAAATCTTATCCAGAGCCTTGCTCTATTGCCACCTCCAGCAGATATTTATCTGCCGAACATTAGCTTGAATTTTTGCATCATTCAGTTCAGTTCAGTCGCTCAGTCATGTCCGACTCTTTGCAACCCCATGGACTGCAGCACGGTAGGCTTCTTTGTTCATCACCAACTCCCTGAGTTTACTCAAACTCATGTCCATTGAGTCGGTGATGCCATCCAACCATCTCATCCTCTGNTAGCTTGTGCTTCATCCAGTCCAGCATTTCTCATGATGTACTCTGCATAGCAGTTAAATAAGCAGGGTGACAATATACACCCTTGAAGTACTCCTTTCCCGATTTGGGACCCGTCTGTTGTTCCATGTCCTGTTCTAACTGTTGCTTCTTGACCTACATACAGATTTCTCAGGAGGCAGATCGGAGGGTCTGGTATTCCAATCTCTTTCAGAATTTTCCATAGTTTATTGTGATCCAGACAGTTTGCATCATTATTTCTCTCTATAAGGAAGCTGAGAATGGGACTGGCTAACTTTCCCAGATTTTACAGTGAAGACAGGAAGGAAAATGGGTGGGATAGGAATGGGTGTTGGGTCTATCTATTTGTCTTTCACAAGAAGCCTAATCAGTTATCTTTCCATTTATTATTTAGATAACAAAAGAAGTTTCACTTGAATGTATTAATAGAAGAAGTTTTTAACCCTTTAATCATGTTACTAAGGCAGACAGCAGTGTCTCTATCCTTCACCACTTAAAGTTGAGAAATATTCATTATTATATGACTTAGATTTAGATATTCTGTTGCCTGTGACCTGGAGACTGGATCAAGTGATTCATTTGGTCTGTGATATCTGATTAACTATATCATAGTTTGAAACACCAAAACAAACAAAAAAAGAAATATAGGAACACTCTTCTCCCCTCCATCTACTTCATTGGAAAACTTCCAACAGCACTTTGCTTTTAGAGGTTCTAAGGTTAATGCCATTCTTCTTATTCAAAACTAGTTTTAGGTATGTCAAGAAAACTGGATAGATGAGGTGTAAGTAAAAATCAGGAAATCAAGATATGTTAAGTTTACTGAAACACATTTGGATAAAGCCAAAAATTGGTCCGAGATCCTATTAAGGAGATGTGAAGACCCTACTTAAATATGGTGTGGGCATTTTATAGCAGAGTCACAAAACTTCCCTAGACATAGTATTATACAAGAGTATGTGTTATGCTTACTTTTTAAGTAAACACATCTGTAAATCACTTGGCAAACATGTCGAGAGTCCATGGTTTATTTCTGCTTCAACACTGCACTGTGGTCTTGGCTATACCAAGTTCCGTAATGGCAACAACTAACCTTTTTCCCAGACAATCCTCATACCCTGGGGCAGAGAAAACAATGCCCCATTGTGAACTTGCACAAGATTTGCAAATGTGGTGCAATTTTGGTGTACCAGTGGCCTGAAGTTCACAAACCCAGTGAAGATTTCTACTAGCCTATACTTGTCAGCCAGAAAGCAGGAGAAAGACTGGGGTAAAGTCCCTTTTCTTAACTATGTTTCAAGATGATCTAAAACACACTTCTGCACACTTCCCTGGTGGTCCAGTGGTTAAGTCTTTATCTTGCAATGCAAGGGGTGCAGGTTTGATCTCTAGTCAGGGAGCTAAGATCCTATGTGCCGCATGGCCAAAAAACCAGAACATAAACAACAGAAGCAATATTGTTACAAGTTGAATGAAGACTTAAAAAACAGTCCACATTAAAAAAAAAAAAAATCTTTAAAAAACATAAAGAGAAAAGACACTTTCTTTCCTGCCAGTCTCTCAAATGACCAGAACAAGATTTGCAATTGATTTCACAATAACCAAACAAATCACCTCTTTCATACTCATTTCTTTTTATCCCATTGCCGGACTAGTTTAGAGCTCAGCTACCAGGTAAAGAATCCACCTGCAATGCAGGAGACCCCAGTTCAATTCCTGGGTTGGGAAGATCCCCCGGAGAAAGGATAGGCTACCCACTCCAGTATTCTTGGGCTTCCCTCATGGCTCAGATGGTAAAGAATCCTCCTGTAATGCAGGAGACTTAGGTTCGATCCCTGGGTTGGGAAGATCCCCTGGAGGAGGGCATGGCAGCCCCCACCAGTATTCTTGCCTAGAGAATCCCCATGGACAGAGCGGCCTGGTGGGCGACAGTCCCTGGGGTTGCAGAGTAGGACATGACTGAACACCTAATCACAGCATAGCACAGACTAATTTAAGGAAACTTACTTCTAGTGCTTCTGTGGAGCTCTGCTAGCTGAAAGCCCTGGTTGTTTTCACCAGGTTCCATGCCAGGTGCACCATACATATCTCAAATTCATCTCCTCCATGCAACAGATTTTTATTTAGTATCTACTAATGAGCTGGTGTTCTAAGTAAGTGTTGGAGGTACAGGATATTGGGAACCCTCACAACTTTACAAAGTAGTTGTTATTATCTACATTGTAAAAATTAAGAAGCCAAGGCCCAGAGAGAGTAATTAACCTCTCAAGGTCACACAGCCGGTCCATAGCAAAGTTGCCTTGGAAGACAGGTCCATTTCACTCCCTATTGCTTGCTTTCCACCCAGTATCTTGCTGCCTTCCTGCCAGCAACTGGCCTTATTGTAAAGGCCCATCACGGGAAGTGCAGGGACTCTTTTTCGAGATGACAATTCCTGAACCTTTACAGTTACTCTGCCAGAAAAGTTGAGGTTCATGTATGAAAACAGGAAAGGGGACTCTACCTTTGAATTCGGTCTGTGAGTTTTCACTGAGTCCCTTCCTTCCCAGAAGGCTCACCTTCAAGATTTAGTTTCAGAAGCCTTGAAGCTACAAGGAGCGCTAATCCATGTTTCTACGAATTGACCTGGCAGGCTAGCCTTAGGTTGGGCATCCCATAGCTCTGGGTCAGGATATCCTCCGAGGAGGGAGGAGAGAGCCTAAATCTGGAGCCCGGAGCCGAGCCTCTGATCTGCTTGCTCACCGTCTGCCTGACTTTAAGTTATTTAAATTCTCTTTGCTCCAAGGTCAGGGTCATAAGAAACAAATGAGATACCACAGATGAGAGTGGTTGGAAAATTGGAAAATAATATAGAAAGAATGGCCACTATCCAAACTCACAAAGCAGAAGGGACTGAAAATTGAAGGCCGCATGGAAGAACACATCAGCTTAACTCTGCAACACTCCTAATAAAGCATCATTTAATTATAAGCCTCCAAGGAGGGATAATAAAATTAAACGTCGTCTGCCACAGCTCCCTCGTTACTGGTATCTGGGGCATGAAATTCTGAAGAGCATTCGTTCTTCTTGAGCGTAAATGCAACTGTGGTCAAGAGGGGATCCCTCCTGCCTCACCGATCTAAAAACCAAGAAAGATAACCAGTGGGTATCAATCAGAGCTTCTGAATGGAAAGTTCAGAGTACAGCAGAGGAAAGCAGGCAGCTGATTTCCATTTGGTTGATGGAGCCAAATCATCTTCACATGCCCATGGGCAAGAATCCCAGAGGCAGGTTTTCAAGTGTCCAGAGGCCTCGAGAGACAGGCATGAAGGAAAAAAAATCAAAATAACTTCTGTTGGCCTACAGCCCCCCGGGAAAGGGATAGTAAGAATTCTGATCCACGTCTCAAACCCAGAGGTGGGCGCACAACCCTGGGACTCACCTTCCCACCTAAGAACCTGCACGAAACCTGCGTCTTCGGTGTTCCTTTCCTTCATCAGTCACTCCAGTTTTCCAGCTAGGTCGCCTGTTCCCCAGGTGTTACACTGCCCTTTCCCACTTTCTTTTAACCCTACTTGGAGAGATCCGCCCTTACTCAGAAACACACACAGTGTCTTACAGAGACTGCTGTGGAAAGATGGAGCTGTGTAATGCAAAACAAAGAACATGCAGCCCAGACGGGAGAGGAAGGAGAGGAACCGGGTTTCAGTTACTGCAGACTCCAACATCTTGGGTAAGAGCTCCAACACGCCTGAGCCTTAGTCTCCACATCTGGAAGAGTGGGAATTACCTCTCTGCTTGTTTGGTCCACAGAAATCAAATGAGATATTTGTGGCAATGCTTGAAAGCGCTGTGAATATTAATGGGCCCGTCCCTCCCTCAATGATCTTATGACAAATGCAGTTGTTCAGCAAATGATTATTGAGGACTTCCCTGGTGGCTCAGATGGTAAAGCGTCTGTCCACAATGTGGGAGACCTGGGTTCTATCCCTGGGTCGGGAAGTTCCCTGGAGAAGGAAAAGGCCACCCACTCCAGTACTCTTGCCTAGAAAATTCCATGGACAGAGGAGCCTGGTGTCCATGGGGCCGCAAAGAGTCAGACGCGACTGAGCGATCATATCAATGATGGACCACACTGGGCTGGGCCCTGGAGATATGACAGAAAATTGGGCATGTTCCCTGATCTTGGGGAGGTGTCCTGGGCATGGGGCACAGCAGCATAGGCAAGCAATTAAAATACACTTGGCTACATCTCATCAACTCACTCCAGTATTCTTGCCTGGGAAATCCCATGGACAGAGGAGCCTGGCGAGCTACAGTCCAGGGGGTCGCAAAGAGTTGGGCATGACTGAGCATGCACATCTCCTAAACGGACATCAGGGGATGCCCAGCTCAGGTCAAAGGGCTTTGCAGGAAGAGGGATAACACAGAAGCTAAATCTTGAGCGATGATAAGGGAATTTGCTGGGGAAAGAAGAGGGTCGAGGTCATTCCAGCTGGATGAGTGGCATGTACAATGGCGAGAAAAATGAGAGCGTGGAAAGGTTAGAGCCTGTGATTCCGAATAGCTGGCGCCTAATATGAGAAGCAGGAGAGGCAACACTGGGGAGTCAGGAAGGAGGCCTCCCTTGGAAGACAGGCTGCCTGCTCAGATGATATATTTACAGAGTGCTTACCTGGTGCCAGGGCTTCCCAGGTGGTGCTAGTGGTAAAGAACCTGCCTACCAATGCAGGAGGCATTAGAGACGTGGGTTCACCCCTATGTCGGGAAGATTCCTTGAAGGAGGGTATGACAACCCACTCCAGTATTCTCGCCTGGAGAATCTCATGGACAGAGGAGCCTGGTGGGTTACAGTCCATTGGGTCGCACAGAGTCAGACACAACTGAAGAGACTTTGCACGCACATACCAGGTAACAGTTACTTTTCTAGTATATCTCACATATCACCACTTCTAATTCTCCCAACCACTCCCAAGAAGTCAGTCCTATTATATTATTACCCATTACTTCTACTAATAGAAGGGGAAACTGAAGCTCAGAGAAATTAAGTAACTTGCTCAAGGTCATACAACTGGCAAGTCTGCCAAGGAGTTGGGTTTTTTAAATAATTTATTGACAGTCTGCATTAACTGATAAAGTGCATGTCACTTGCTCATGTGGAAATTTATGTTGTTTGCTTAAATACTTAATGATTAATGATCACTTGGGCTTATCAATAAAGTAATCCAGTCATTGAAGTCTTCTCAAATGGGGTAGATTATAAATGTAAATTTATGTTTAATGATCAATTAACTTGACTAATTTTGCTTTTCCATCTTTCCCTAACAATCCATTGTGAGAGATAAACAGAATTGGTGGACTTGAAAACTACAGAAACTTATAAAACATAGTATATACAAAACCCCTTAAGCTGGAGCCTCCTTTTTGTCCTTTTCTTTTTTTTTAAGTAATTTCATTTCTAGAAATTTATCCTAAGCAGATCATCAGGCATACTAAGTTATATTGGATTGGCCAAAAAGTTCATTTGGGTTTTTCAGTCAGATTGTACAAGAAAACCCAAAAGAACTTTTTGGCCAACCCAAAACATACATGCAAAGTACCTCAAATACTTGGGTACCATATCATCTTTCTAAACAACAACAAAAAAGTCTAGTTTATCACCGTAGGGTTGGTGGGATACTCTATCATTTTTCTAAGTTCTAGTTTTCCTCTTCCAGCCCTTGGGATTGTGGAGAATCCTTGGGCTTAGGCAGTAGAAGAATCTAGGCAAGGTAGCTTAGTCCCTAAAAGTTTCACTCTTCAGGCTTGCATGCATATAGTCAAGGTCAACGCCTCTGTGGATGACATCACACCCTCTGGACCCAATTCAGCCACAGGAATGTAGGGTGGTCCCAGGTCTCCACAGCCCCCCATTCACAGTTCTGCCACCTGCAGGATGCCACCATGAGCCTGCTGCCACCACTGTCTCCTGAGGATTCCTCTCTCCTGAGAAACCCACCACTCGTTCCCAATCTTGGAATATTCCACCTTCTGCTTCCGGTCTGGCCCTTTTCCCTCCTAATTCTAGAAGTTCAAAGCCTCCAATGCTTTCCTATCTAGGACTCCTGGTTGACTCACCTCCCTGTACACACACTTTTGAAAACACAAGGGCCTATTGACTTGCCCCTGGGACCAAAGAAAGCACCTATAGCCATGACTCAAAGCCCCATGTAGGTCCTTGGGAAGAGGAGGAAAGAAAGACCTTGGTTGTTTTATAATGAACCCACAGCCTGGAAACAAGCCCAGCTGGTTCTGAACGCATTCTGCCACATTAAATTTTTAATGTTTCCAATTACATCTATAATAGTAGAAATCTGGAAGAATTTAAATGTTCCAAGGGATTGTATATTGGAATAACACACAGCAATTAAAGGGCTCTGTTCTTGATATAGTCATTTTTTAAAAGCAGGTTTCAAAGCTAGATTTACAATTTAAGTCCCATCTTTATAATTTATATATACACACAATTGTATCAATCAGTGCTCATTTTATGAGTAGTGGGATTATTGTTGAGGTTTATTTTGCTTTTTAGCTTCTGTGCATTTCCCCAATGTCTCCCATATGTTTATATTGTTCTTGTATCGAGACTCGCTGCAGAGTACAGTGGTTGGAGGTGTGTGTGTGTGTGTGTGTGTGTGTGTGTGTGTGGCAGTGGCCCTTTTCCTGGAGGTGACAATGCAGAGAGTGAGGTAGCAAGCTATCGTGTCTTGGCAGATTGTTGTAAGAGTATTATTATCAGCAGATTATCTTTATTATAAGAGTTAACTTGAATATGGAATAACAGTGTATAAAACAACATTTAAGTACAGAGAGGGTAAAACAAAAGCTTAAAAAATATATCAGGATAATGTACTGCAGTTTTTTAAGAAGTTCTTCTTGTTTCCCCTTTAGACATCTAATAAGTAACACAAACAGATACTTTATTTTGGCCAACATCAGCTCTTGGGCAATGCTCCACTCTCAGAAACATGCCTGATATTTGTGTTGGATGGTGGATCTTTTATTAATTCACAGTGTGATTGGGAACAAGTTAATAACCTCTTGATCTGAGTTTCTTCACCTTCCATTTTTGCTCTGTTATTTAACAAATGCATCTACTCTGTGCCCACACTGTTTTGCAAATATTAACTAAGTTAACCCTCGTCTCTATCCGACAAGGAGAGCACTATTACCCGCTACTTTACACATGAGGAAACCAAGAAACGAAGAGGGGTTAAAAACTCACAAAGTTCACACAGATTGTAAAGCAACAAGATCAGGGTTCAAATCCGGACTAACCGGCTCCAGACGGTCAGCCCTGTGTCTTATGCTGGACTCAGTGACACCAATACATCTATCACTTACTGTGTGTAAAACACCCACAGAGCCCTGGGCATCTTCCCTCTCCATGCTTCTCAAATCTCTTTTTGTCCCCTGAGTTTTCATTTGGAAATCCAGTTTTAAAAATATCACTTATCTGGTGGGCCAGTGGCTAAGACTCCATGCTCCCTATGCAGGAGGCCTGGGTTCCATCCCTGGTTAGGGAACTAGATCCCGCTTGCAGCAACTATTAATAAAAGAACCCAAATGCACACAACTAAACAACAAAAAGTCCTGCATGCTGCACCTAAGACCCAGTGAAGCCAAATAAATAAATAATGACTACATATATAGATATCTCATATACACTCCAGGATTTATTTTATGAAACAAGTACTCTACCAGGTAATTTCTTAACTTCTCTGCTTTCAATTCATTCCCTTCAGGACTGAATATTGAATTTAATACTTTTGAAAGCAAATTCACATCTTTAAGTAGCTCAATAAAATGCAGCCTTTGGGTTCACACAGTCCCTAACATACAAACACTACCCAGTGCCTGCCTAATTCAGTCAGCTGCTGGCTTTCTGGCTCAGTCAAATACAAAAAGACCAGTTTACTCCTCTTTAATATGCCCACAGAGAGAAAGAATCATTTTCAGGTTTTTTTTTCCCCCCACAGAATGTTCTATATGTAAATACAAAATGGAATTTTCATTTTTTCCGAATTTACTAACTTTAAAAAGCTCCCACATGCCACAACGAAGACCAAGAATCCCACATGCCTCCACTAAAACCCAGTGCAGCCAAATAAATAAATAAAAATAAACAAATGTTTAAAAGAAAACAATTTTGGGATTTAAAAAACCTCAATTCGAGAATGAGCTTCCTAGATTTGAGTTAGTAAATAGCCTTTTCCCCTCTGTACTAATTAGTAGAGCTTGACTTGTCCACAAACACAAAAGCCAACCAATCAGGTTATGGAGGGGCTGAGACCTCCAGAGGTCAGGTTCAGGCTTGAGCTCCTGTGTAGACCCAAGCATGAGCAGGGTCTGGGCAAGAGTGTAGATGGAGACCTCCACGCCATCTCTAAACATTTAAAAGGTACAAACCAAGACAACAATGCTGTTAAATAAAACAAATCCCACTCCCTTACCTTGACAAATCCTCCTTCCTGAGACCAGCACGGAACATGGGGTTCTTCTCTGCTCCGGGGTTCCGAGCCAGAACCTGGCGGGCCTCTGGACTGACCAGCCCCTTGGCCGACTCCAGCATGCGCACCGAAGCCTAGCCGTTGACACCTGGCTGTGATGAAGGACACGACAGCATTTACTGCAGGGCGCCAAGCAAGAAAACCAGGACAGCTAGTGCTCAAAATCTTCAACTCCTCTGTGGGTTTCAGCAAAGCACGTTTATAGGCCAGGTGAGGGAGGGGCGTCCCCGGGTAGTGAGCAGCTCGTGCACAACTCTCTGATTGGTTGATGGCGAGGTAACAGTTGTCACACCTGTTAACGTGATCCATCAGTAAAACCCCCAGTAGGCATGGGGGCTACGTACCATGATCATCAAGTCGTTAACATCTTCCATCTGGTGGGGGTTCTCTCATCTGTAAAACAACTCTGACAGCCGGCATCAGACACTGTGATCTGGGTACGTTAGGAGGAGTTAAATCAGAGGATATGGGGGAGGGGGTCTGTTCCAGGAAGGCTCCACCGGGTCCTGCTCGGCTACAACCTGAGACGGCCCCATCAACAGCCACCTCCACCCGCCTTTGGGGTTTAGGAGTGCACACACTGGCAGCATCCTTTATCCTCAGCCAGGCAGGCCGAGGATGCTGATGCAGGAATTCAGGGTTCCAGGGAGCATGCTCTCTGAGCGGGAGAAGCACAGGCTCTGCAAGGGGGTGTCGTCCCCTTTACCCACTGACTCTGCCCTGTGGGGAAAGCTGTGACAGGGAATGACAGAGGAGGGGCCACGGCAGGACCCTCTAAAGGATGGCTCTCGAAAGTATGGTGCGCAGGGCAGAGGCCCCCCCTTGCTGGGCCTTAAGACTGTTATTTTCTCTGGTATATCCTTGGTCGTCTAGCTATGTTTTGTGGGATGGGAAGGGTCAGGGATGACGTGGTAGGAAATTAATCTTCCACAACTCTACGTTTGACCCTCCTGGAAGGAAAAACCCAGTGCCTCCCACTTTTGTCAAAATTAAACTAAACTTGTGCTTGCATGTATTTCGTACTTTGTAAAGTAGAATTCTGAAAGACAGAGGGCAGTCTCATAGGGGAAACACCTGAGGAAATCTTGGAGACCTCACGTGGAAGGGCTTAGCCGTTCAGTGAGTTTACTGGTTGTTTCTGTTCCACCCCAGACTGAAAGCTGCAGAGAGGGGGAGGGGGAGGACTTTAATGGGAGGTCCATCAAGATAAGCAAGCTTGGGCATGACAAGAGAGGGCAGTGTGCTAGGATCTATTAGAAAGGACTGAGTGATGGAGGGTCAGTTGAGCTCTAGGACAACAGCACCTTCAGTTGACATGATGAGGATGGTAACGACACTAAGATATACTGAGTAGCAAGTGGGGGCCAAGCATTGTGCTAAATACATCATATATACCTAATAAAATATCTTAATTATATTATATAGTTATACATTTATATAAATACATAATTTATAATTATAAATAAAATGTTGAAAATATACATTATAATCTATTTACATATAAATATATGTCTATATTATATATGCTGCTCTTGTGCTATGCTCAGTTATGTCCAACTCTTTTCAACCCCATGGACTATAGCCCAGCAGGCTCCTCTGTCCATGGGATTTCCCAGGCAAGAATACTGGAGTGGGCTACCATTTCCTGCTCCAAAGGATCTTTCCAACCCAGGAATCAAACCCATGTCTCTTTTGTCTCCTACATTGACAGACAGATTCTTTACTACTGTGCCACCTTGGAAGCATAGATAGATAGATANGGAGTGGGCTACCATTTCCTGCTCCAAAGGATCTTTCCAACCCAGGAATCAAACCCATGTCTCTTTTGTCTCCTACATTGACAGACAGATTCTTTACTACTGTGCCACCTTGGAAGCATAGATAGATAGATAGATAGATAGATAGATATGTAATTTAATACTCATAGCAACCTCTGAAGAAGTGAAGCTTAAAATGGTTGAGTAATTTGGCTTAGCGTAATGTTGCTAGTTAAGTGACAATACAGATTACAATCCAGGTCTGTCTAATTACAGAACGTAAACTTTTAACTGGCCTGTTAAAACCAACTAGCACTTTATAAAAATAGGCGAACTGGTGGCAGTCTAGTCAAAGACAGACCCAGTCACAATGCTCTAATGATCTCTTTATCTAATATCTAATGAAATAAATGAATGAAGAAAGATGGCCCTAGGGAGAAGTCACCTAGAAAGTGACTGCCATGTGTACACGGACCAAGGATTTGAGGATTTCCTCATCCTGAGGGGTCAGGGCGAAGCATACTTTAAGAAGCAGGGCTTTGTGCTGCTACTGATAGAAGTGTTATGGACCAGAACTGGTGACCAGAAGCTGAGCCTCTGAAACTTAGAAGATTTGGGAAGCAGAGAGAATGTGCTCATTCTTAGGAGCTGCACCAGTGAAGACCTTAGAGGAGCTTGGTGTAGCATCCAGCTAAGAAAGGACCAGATAAATCTCACCCACAAGACTCGATTCAAGAGATGGATTCATGAAGAAGTTTTGAGAGGGCAATCCTTAACTCATTTATGTATTTACAACATAAATGACCAAGAGAAATTAATCCCTGTAAGCATTCTTGTGCTTCTTTATCACCCTACCTCTGCTTCCCATAATCATTTCCCTGAAATTGCATGCAGAAGAATGACTTGAAAAATAAAGAGATTTATTTCTTTGCCCTGAAAAAAAAAAATTAGGAGTCAGAACAAAATGGAAAAGAGAAAAGCCAACTGGGAAAAACAGGACAGGAAATGGAAAAGGCAGAAGTGAAAGAACAGCTGGTGACGATGAAAGAGGCAAAGGCGTAACTTTATAAGTGTCTGCAGATAAAATAAGGAAAAACAGGTCCAAGTATGGGCATAGACCTTGGAAATGAACTATGTATACTTGAAACCTCCTGCATCCCAGTACTGATGCTGCATTCCTAGTGGTCCCTAGGCTTAGTGGGTGAAGGTTCTCCTGGGAGATGGGCATTCAGACTAGGAAGGGCCTTGTTCCCTCCACCATAGATGTGGGATTTGTACCTTTACATGGAAAAGGAAATGGCAACCCACTCCAGTATTCTTGCCTGGGAAATCCCACGGACAGNTCACCAAGCAAAAATGGCCCATGCATTGGTATTTATAAAAATCTCCTCCCCCACCCTATGGCATATTTAATCAGTGATGTGTAGCGATTATAAAAGCTAGGCAGTTGAAATCAACCATACTGGGAATATTTACACCACGGAAATAGACAAATACTAAAACTTTGGTGGTGTTGTTTTTCCTGGAGAGTGGGTTTACATGTTGTGATATATTTAATTATGCCAACTTGTAATATGTTGCTTTATTTCAAACTCAGAATCCAAAATGCTTAAGAATATAAAGTACAATGGTTAAGCGACAGGCTCACAGCTTAGAGGGCTTATCCTTGAATCCTGTACCAATGATTATCTCTAAGACTTTTTGGGTAAGTTCAGACTCAGCTTCCTCTTCTATAAAACAGGGCTCATAATACTGTGCACCTCACAAGTTATGTATATTCATGCATATACATATATTTATATTCATGCATAAAACCACTTGGCACGGATTCTCACTCAGGCAAAGCTTCCAGTGGCTGTTAGTCATGATTATTTCCCCCTTCTTCTTCCTCCTGCTCCTCCTCCATCTCATTTAATTGATCAGCATGGCAGACTGACCTTTTTTTGAAAGATAAGTGAAGATATTTTGAAGAGACTATAGGCAGAAAACAAACAAACACATACACAACCAACTTAAGATTCTGGAGAATAGAAGGTTTCCCTGTGGTTCCTGACTCTTATGGATAATAGAGATTTGAAGGGCTGGTGTTATTTTTGCATATATTGTAGAATCTAAGAAAGCATCACGATCCAACCAAAAAATTACTGATGGACAAAAGTTTCAGCACAATTTAGAGGTTAAAGAGAAGCCAAAATAAAACCGCACACTGTGCTAGGAATCACTGTACACAAAATGTGCAGTCAGCCCTCGTGAATGTGTTTTCACCTGGAGAGTGAAATGCCAATTCTGAATAATAACAGAACTGCAGAAAGAAGAATCAAAGAAGTTCCCATTTAGTGAGTGTCTACAGTGTGCCTATGCCCATGATCATCTTCCCAGGGAAATACAGTCATAGAGACACACATAGGGCCTCCTATGGCCAGAGTTCCAGATGCACTACACAGGATAACTCATAACACAGGGAGCCCAGCTTGGTGCTCCGTGACCTGGAGGTGTGGGGCAGGAGAAGAGGAGGGAGGCTCAAGGGGGAGGTGAGATATAGACACATCTAATTACGACTGATTCCCGTTGTTGTACAGCAGAAAGCAAAACAACATTGTAAAGCAACTTCCCTCCAATTAGAAAATAAATTTAAAAAGAAAAAAAACTTATTTAATACCTACAGCAGCACTATGAGGAAGATATTATTCCTGCAATGATTCCAGTACGTTGGGGAGCTATTATGATGCTTTCACAACCCAAAACTTGAAGAGGTGGAAAAAAAATGAAAATGTTAACTACTCAGTCATGTCTGATATTTTGTGATCCCCCTGGACTGCAGCCCGCCAGGCTCCTCCATCCATGGAATTCTCCAGGCAAGGATACTAGAGTGGGTAGCCATTCCCTCCTCCAGGGGATCTTCTGGACTCTGGACTTAGAAAGCGAACCCAGGTCTCCCACATTGCAGGCAGATTCTTTACCATCTGAGCCACCAGCAGGTGAGCATTATTTAAATCACGCATCCGGTATATACAGGTTTGTGGATTCAAACCCAGGTTGTCTGATCTAGGTTCAAATTCAAATCTATGCTCTTGAATATTAATATGCAAATACAGGCTTCCCTGGTGGCTCAGGTCGTAAAGAATCTGCCTGCAGTGCAGGAGATGGAAGAGACATGTGTTTGATCCCTGGGTCAGGAAGATCCCCTGCAGAAGGAAATGGCAACCCATTTCAATATTCTCGCCTGGAGAATCCCATGGACAGAGGAGCCTGTTGATACGGTCCCAAAGAGTCGGACACAACTGAGGGACTAAGCACGCACAGTCTTCTTACAAATTAGTTTTCAGTTGTAATACTCTCTTGAGAGGGTTGGAAAAGCTGCAGAATGAAGGAAAAAATAGAAAAGAGATTTGAAGTCACAGATTTTATTTTCTTGGGCTCCAAAATCAGTGGACAGTGACTGCAGCAGACAGCACATGAAAAGGAGAGACATTACTTTGCCAACAAAAATCCGAATAGTCAAGGCTATGGTTTTTCCAGCAGTCATGTGAGAGTTGGGCCATTAAGAAGGCTTAGCGCCGAGGAATTGATGTTTTCAAATTGTGGTGCTGGAGAAGACTCTTGAGAGTCCCTTGGACAGCAAAGAGATCAAATCAGTCAATCCTAAAGGAAATCCACCCTGAATATTCACTGGAAGGACTGATACTGAAGCTGAAGCTCCAATACTTTTGCCACTTGAAGTAAAGAACTGACTCATTGGAAAAGACCCTGCTGCTGGGAAAGATTGAGGGCAAGAGAAGAAGGGGATGACAGAGAATGAGATGGTTGGATGGCATCACCGACTCAATGGACATGAGTTTAAGCAAACTCCAGGAGATAGTGAAGGACAGGGAAGCCTGGCGTGCTGCAGTTCATGGGGTTGCAAAAGAGTCTGACACAACTTAGCAACTAAAGAACAACAGGAGAAGGGTTAAAGTCTAAAAGTTAGTGAGTAGGGAGACCCTGTCCCATGAGAATTATTGGAAAACTGAGTTTTCATTATAGTGTTCCTTTAGAGATATCCTGGTAAATTGGCTTGGGTGGGGACTGGAAGCCCTGGCTTGCCAGTTTTCATGGTGTAAATACTCCACCATGGCTGATTTCAAGACTCCAACAATAACAACCTGTTCCCAAGATTCCTGAATATTTAACAATTGGTTTTCACAAGCTCATAGAAGCCCTTAGCAGATTAGTGCCTCTACTTCCAGGTCAGCCTTCACCTCTCTGATTAAACCCCAGCTCTCTGATGCTTCAAGATCTTCCATAGTCTTCTGTATCTTTCTTGTTCCCCTCCCAAATTGTACTTGTACTTCTTATATTTAATGAAAGATGTTTTTACTTTTGTTGTTCTTGATTTTAAAGGAAGGTGAGACATTTATATCTCTCTTCCCTTGACTATCTAGTTAAACTTGACAAAGGTGTATAGCTTTCTAGGTGGGAGTGACCCTACTGACTGGGTAAAAGGTTGTTTACTCTGAGAATTGGCCAGCTTCCAAGAGAACTGAGGAGACTGCAGGTGAAAGTTTGCATGTGCCCCCAATACTCACACTCATGCAATAATCTTTATTGCAAGCCTTGTACCGCCAGGTGCTTGTACAAACATACCACACTCACCACTTCGGATCTGCACCTGTTCTCAAGTGCTCCCCTGTACTTTAGCCAGTACACAGTATTTTGAGGTCCCCATACCCATGCAAAGTCACTCTGTAAGTACATGATTACCATGAGGTCATGATAGGAATTCAGACCTAGCAAATTAAACTGCAATTACCCTTTGAGAACCCAAGTAACTTTAAGGATAATCACCATGTTCTCTGTAATATTGTTTTCAGATCTTTGGGGAAGCTCGTACATAAAGCACATATAACCAAATGGATAAGTACAGCAAGGGACTGAAAAGTAGTTACAAAACAACATGTTAGTCACTCAGTTATGTCTGACTCTCTAACCCCATGGATAGTAGCCGGCTAGGCTCATCTGTCCATGGAATTCTCCAGGCAAGAATACTATAGTGGGTAGCCACTCCCTTCTCCAGGGGATCTTCCTGACCCAGACATCAAACTGGGATCTCTTGCATTGCAGGTAGATTCTTTACCATCTGAGCCACCAGGGGAGCCCAGATACAAAATAACTGCGTGCTATTTGATTCATATAGCTTTAACAGAGGATTCCCAATACCATTTCTTGTACCTGTGGGACACTTTGAAGTTATTCTTTTTTTCCCCCTTGGTTCTGTTTAATGCTGAGCCATAACTCTTTTGAATAATGTTGTTTGGTACAATATACTAAAGTGGAGGCTCTCAGTGTAGGTTAGAGTTCAGTACAAAATGTGGGGTTTTTTTCCTGTGTTATGTAGAGTAAGGGTTTTCAGCCTTTAAAAGCTGATTGGAAATGCAGTCTACTTTGGGAAAACACGTAGCCGTGCAAGTTTCTTGCTTATTAATAGAGGGCTCTATTCTAGCACCTAGATGTGCTTGGAGAATTCTCCCCAAGTATCACTGCCTTCTTATCCCATTTATTCTAATAACAAGTCTAGCTGTATTTCTCTCTCCCTCTGCCTCCTTTCTCATTTCAGAAATGGAAGCTAAAAGAGGTGAAAGTGAAAGTTGCTCAGTCATGTCTGACTCTTTGTGATCCTATGGACTGCAGCCCACCAAGGTCCTCTGTCCACAGAATCCTCCAGGCAAGGATAGTGGGGTGGGTAGCCATGCCCTTCTCCAGGGCATCTTCCTGACCCAGGGATCAAATCTGTCCAGCATTGCAGACAGATTCTGTACCATCTGAGCCACAAGCTAAAAGTAAGTCAGCGCGTGCCTGTGGCATTGGGGAGAAGTCTCTGAGCTAGGAGACAGAAGACACAGGGCAAATCGCTCACCTTCTCCATCTCTGGCTGATTAATTTTAAGCTGAGAATGAGTACATTTTGTGAGCAATGCCTACAAATGCGTAGTGCGTGTGAACGTGTTTTTTTAAATTGGAAGTACTATTTTAAAATACAGGCACTAATATAACAGTATTCTTTAAATTTTTGAATAAATCCTAGTAATGGAACTTGATCTAGTTATATACCACTGTTCACTCTCCACCCCCTCACTGTTCCTAGACCCTGCCTCTCATTCTATCCTATCTTTGGCAATTTCTTGTTCTAAGCACGTTTTGGTCAAGCACAGGAAACTAAAAAAAAAAAAAAAGTCAAATCTTGTAGAAAACTTGTTCTTTGTATCTTAACAGGAAATTAATTATTGTTGCACTTCTACCTTTAGGAAATTTTAGGAATTTTTCCTTGAAGGATATTGCTTGCTACAATCCACTGGATGCAGAAATAGTCTAAGAATTGAAACTGTTAAGAAAGAATTAGAACTTTTGAACACTACCAGTATTGCTGATATAGTCTAGATGGTGAAGCTTAGCAATATATTATACTTGCAATTGAAACCTAAGGTTTTCTATGCCCTTTTGAAATTATCTGTTTGCAAAGCATTTTGCCAAAGGGACTTATGTCTTCTATTCTCAGAGGCTGTGGTGCTAGACAATGCCGGTCCCAGGGTAGATGCAGCCAATTTGGTTTCTTTTCTCAGACCCTTCATGTCACAAATGCTTATTCCACTCTTAATTCAAAATGAATCTAGCCAGTTTTCATTTACTGTATCATTCAACATACCACCATTTCCACAGTAAAATAATGTTATAACCATCAAAATTATTTCCTAAGTATAAGAGAGCTGAAGTGGTTAGCCTTATTATGTTAAAAATAATATAACAAGAAAACCAATAACGAGTCAATAAATCATGCAGAGTTTAGGTTCACGGTTTCAAAGTGAATTAAAAGTCATCCTGATTTAGTAGGAGAACACATTTGTGAAAACGAGACTTCGTACCAGACTTATGAATGCTTTCTGGATGCAGATCAGATAAATGAGCAGCCCTTAACGTACAAGCACCCAATAAGCAACCTGGACTTGTAAAGCCAATTGTATTTGCAAAGGCTGATGATATTCAACATAGTTGGAAAATGAGGAAGGTGTGACTGGGAGGCAAAAAGTGGAGACAGCATATGACGTTAAACATTCTTTTAAGAACGATGGTTAACAAGGACTCATTAGAAGCAGTAGTTTAAAAGGAACATATTTCTACACATGAAGTTGGGGGGGGGTATTTATTTAGGATAGAAACTTTTAAAATAAAGTTATTGGTCGAGGAAAAATTATTAGTAAAAACGATCCGTTGAGAGATGGAAGATAGTAAGGTTGATTGATGGGAGTTCCAGAGAGACACGGGATGGGACCAAGAGCATCCTGGGAGAAGCCCCAGTACTGCAGCCAAGAGTAGCCCCAGCTCACCACAACTAGAGAGAGCCCACGCTCAGCAACGAAGACCAAGTGCAGCGAAGAAGGAAGATAAACTTTACAAAACCACTGAAAACATGTTCTGATCAGAAAGGACAGACTATTATCTCCCTAGACATAAACACTGTGATACTATTAATGTAGTCCATGATTGATTAACTTCTTTAGACAGTAGATCACTTTTCCTTAGGAAATAGTATAATACAGGAGTAATTAACAGGGTTTCCCAGGTGGTGCTAGTGGTCAAGAATCTGCCTGCAATGCAGGAGATGTGGGTTGGATCCCTGGGTTGGGAAGATTCCCCTGGAGGAGGGCATTGCAACTCACTCCAATATTCTTGCCTGGAGAATCCCACAGACAGAGGAGCCTGGTGGGCTACAGTCCATAGGGTCACAAAAGAGTTGGACACAACTGAATCAACTTAGCATGCAGGCATACACACACATACACACATATATACATACACATATAAAGATTGTTCTTACATTAATATCTTTGTAAAAAATGTCATGTCAATAGGTAATTGTTTCACCTGTGCTAGTCTTATCTCCGTTATAAGAACACACGGATTATGTCTTATTTCCTTTGTATTTGACACAGTGTCTACCCCTCTCCTGGATCGGTAATTTGCATTCAGTATAGATTTGTAAAACTAAAGGGGTCTTGCAAAGATCAACTCCTCATGGTACTTACAGATAAGGGAACTGGGCTCAGATGCCTTGTTCCACCGCAGGCTCTCAGCAAGTCCGGGAGCCCAAGCTCACTCTCAGATTCTTAGCCAGTGTTCACTACACTGTACCACCCCTTCTGAATAATTCATACAAAACTTCCTTTGGTCTTATACTGTCTTTCTTCAAGATCTCATTTTACTGTACCCAGAATTATATTATTAACCTTTAAGATATGCTTGAGCATTCAGGAGGCATTAAAGAAAACTTTTGTTTTCCAGGTGAACATACTTTAAGCTCTGAGACATGAGGATCCTGTCCACAGTCACAGGGAACCAGTGGCAGTAAGAAAAGAACATTTAAATGCTTTTGCACCTGTAGGGGCTATGGTGCCAAAAAGGAAACAGACTGATAAAGAGTCTCCATTTGGACCTGATCACTTTTTCCTCACCCCCATTGTTGGGATCTCTATAAAAATAGCTTTTCCCCAGTCATGACTGTCACTCTTTCTAAATGGAAAACAACTTGTAAACTTCTTTTACCTCCCTGAAGTGGGACAATATTGGCACAAACATTTCCTTGATATTTAATAACTCCCTCCAACTGCTGCAGCTGCTCCAAGACAGACATAGGCAGAGATTAGATAGGGTGTTTGCACCTGGCCGGCCATAAACTGTTTCTTAGTTGCAGATGAAGGTTACCAGACCCCATTCCCTTCTGTCCTCAGACCCAGGAGGTGGAAACATGAAAAAGAGCTGCAGTTATTTATAAACAGTAAAAACTTCTGGGGAGTGTATCAAATGAATGGACTGATTTGCCTACTCAGAGTAGAAGCAGAGGTTTTTCCAGGCAGTTGACAACTCTGGTGCTTAGAAATGCCTCCTTCTGGCCTAGTCCTTTCTATCCCAATGTTAGACTATAGGTTTTGTTTCTGGCAGAGGGTAGGTGTGAACTCAACGTGGATTATGTGCTCCATCTGTGAGTTCGCAGTTCTATCCTTCGACAAGTAGGATGTTTTGTCTTTGCAGCTTGGCCTTGGTACATCTGCCTCCCGCTGGCCTCTGCACCCACCACTCTGGTTTTCTAGATGCAGCATCTTGACCCAGGGTTGGGAGAAATGGAGCTCAGCTTGGAGAAGGGGACAGAGCTGGGTACCTTTTGTGGAGTGTTCTCCTTAATTTGATTCAATGGATCCTGGCCGGCAGGAAGCACAATAAAAAGGAGTTTATAGACCTCTGAGGCCAGCTGTCATCTACTTAGCCACAGTGTGGTAATTTGAAAGCATTATGGGGAAAAAAAGTTCATATTAGCAGATCATTTGAATGGGCTCCTTTTCTCCCCCACAAATCCTAAATACCCTACACTTATGTTACCAGTGTGTTCTATAAGCATGATTCATTCTTAGACTAGAATAACTCTTTTTGACTATGTCCAATTCAGAGGCATGGGCTTCCCTGGTTGCTCGGTGCTAAAAGAATACACTTGCCAATGCAGGAGACGTGGGTTCTGTCCCTGGATCAGGAAGATCCTTTGGAGAAGGAAGTGTCAACCCACTCCAGTATTCTTGCCTAGAAAATCCCATGGACAGAGGAACCTGGGGGCGGGGTTGGGGGGTGGCTACAGTCCATGGGGTCCCAAAGAGTCAGACATGACAGTGAGTAAACAACAAATTCAGAAGTATACACAAGGAACTTCCGTTCAAATGGAAGTATGCCATATTTGTGGCATTTTCCATTCCTTTTTTCTAGTAGTTTCCAAGCTTTTCAAGTACGAGAGCCCCTGTTCTACCTTATAATAGTTTTGTTTTAGTCTGATTGAGACTACCAAAAGCTACTGTGAAAGCAGCATATTTATTATTTATTAATCATGACAACAGCAACCTACACACGAAAAATGTGCATATATTCCAATGTACTATTTATTCTGTCCTTGATAGTACTTGGTATAAATATAGATTCCAGGACCCCTTAAAGGAACTCCAAGGATTTCCAGGGGTGCAAGGCCCAAATTATAAAGACAGTCACTGTTCAAAAAAAGCAATGACTCTTACAGAAGGAATTTAGAGGGAGAGCTGTTGAAATAATCTTGCAAAAACTTGCAGAATAAGATCTTTGGTACATCATGTTCCACAGGATAAAGAGAGGAGAAAGCTAGAGAGGTAGCATTTGAATTTCCAGCAATAAGTTTAGGTATTATGATTTTGCCATTTAGCCAAGACTTTTTTTTAATGGACCAGTGTAATTAGATAAAACTCCTAATAAGGCCAAATATTTTTATCTTCTTATAGTATGTAACCTTTAACCAATATACTTACTGTGATTAGTAATACTGAACTATGCTCAAAAGTCCCTATATTAAAACTACATTAGTTAAAATGTAGAGTACATGATGCACAATCTGATTTAATTTTTATGAGGTCATTAACAAATATTAAACTATAATATATAATCTAAAATCATGTTCTCTCTCTTTATTCAGACTGGTAAAATAATATTCAGGTAATTGGATATGTATTAAAAGTTACCTCTAACTTCATTTTCCCCTTTGCTTTGTTAGGAACAAGCAATGGTTTCTAAAAGATTCTCTGATTCACATCTTAAAACACAGAGCAGAACTCCAACATAAATCATAGGCCCTTCTCCAAAAAGTATAGAGAAAAACACATTGTATCCCAATTTTCAGTAATCCTTGACTTTTCCTATTTTCTCCTGGGAGTCCACTCTTCCTGAAGGAATTACGTTTGGTTTGTAATCTAAAGCCCTGATGTTTTCTCAGGGAGAGAAGACATAAAAAAGATCAGCCTCACACCTAAGCCAAATGATTCCCTGGATAATCCTCTCCAGATAGCAAACATTAGAAAAAGCAAAGATAAACTTCACATGGGCAGCTCCAAGGCTACGCATCCCTAGGAGGGAAACTTCCAGACTTCCCTGGGTGCCTAGTTACAGAAAGGATATGATCCGTGGTGAGGAAAGATACACATTCCCATGCAGAGTTTACACAAGTAAAATAGTGATCCCCAACAGCAGGCAGGGGACCTGATAACCTCTCCTAGTTGGGCTGCCCAGAATTATCTTTGAAAGCCAAAGGGGAGAATATTGACATAAACTCAACTGCCCTGACAACATGTAGTTAACCTGCCAACATCTTCTGGATACAAACCTTTACAGAACTTCCAAAAGGGCAAAAATCAAAGCCTTCACTCTCAGTCTTATTCTGTCTCATGAGGTTGCATTCCTCACGTAGTATAACACCTCCCTTCACCCCCAGAGTTTTCAGCTCCCTCTCCCCAAGCCCAACACTGAGCCCCCTCTCCCTGGATTTACATCCAGGTGTGAATTCATACATGTGGGAATCCTTCATCCAAATGCAAATCATTCTTGCAAGACCTTTTGCTAGGGACCGTCAGGGCAGGCCTCTAAGGAAATTTGCATTTTGACTGGTAGTATAGGCACAGCAGAGGGTTACAGAAGTGAAGGGACAAAGGGATCATTGCAAAATCAAATTAACAAACAAATGAGATACAAATATACTCTATTAACGGTCTACATTTTTTTGAAACAGGAAGAGGCTAGAATTTAGAATGCTGATATGCACCCCATTGAAAAGGGGCAAAAAGAATTTTAATGAATCACAACACAACTTGAGATGCAGCCCAGATCATTAGTCTCCATGATTGTAACTCAATGGAGAGCTGGCTTGATTTAGCCTTCTGCTGCTGATTTCTTATACTATAATTCAAAGTAAGAGATCCATACTGCTTGTAGTTTAAGATAGCTGTTATAAAAGAATATTCAAGCCAGCATTAAAAAAAATTTTAAAACGTTTCCAACCCAATATTTCAAATAGCTTGCTACAACATTTACAGACAATATTTTTATATTATTAAAAAAATGAAAATTTCTCCAAATTTAGCTCCAAAAAGTCCAGTCTTAGTCTATTGTTTATATCATTCTCCTTCACCCAATTATATTGACACTGAGAAACCAAAATACCTAGAGTCAGTGATGTGGATAAGTGTGAGGCCAATAAAAATGACTGACGGGAAAAGTATCACCAACACTCACAATTTGTGAGATGGAGTCATAAGTACTTTGACTATTATGGAGATCCACCATGAGGACAGAAAGTTGGATGTTGACCAGTGTCAAACATCCTTGATCTCTGGAATCGACCTGGGATGTGCCTCCCCACCAAACACACAGATTCACATCCTCGGGAGCTTTACAGGTAGACGTGGGCCCTGTGCACAACGAAGCCACCTCTACAGACAGGCTGGCAGTGATTCGAGGCACCACATAGACATGGATCTCTTGGCTCAGATATGCAGAACACAGTAAGACTGGCCTTTGCAACCACAGGGGATGAATGACGCCAAATGTGTTTTCTCGAGTGTGGTTAAAACTGCTCACAGACGAGGATGAGAATCATTGGTGTAATATTCTCCTATGCTTCTGAAGAAGACTACAAGCTTCTCTGAGCACAGAAAGTTTCCCTGTTGCTGTTTCTCCTGCCAGATCCCCACTGCAGCCAAGTAGTACCAGACATCTGACCATCAAACCATTGGCCATCATAGGAACTAGAAGCTAGGTCAGCTGAGAGTGTCTGTTGGGAATCATTTAATGTAATTACTGGCACATGATAATAAGATATTTGTCTCTTTTCCTCCATCTTTCACACCTGCCCTTCTCACCTTTCTGAAACCAGAGAAGTAGTGTGAAGGTGGGTGTGTGCACACATGTGCATGCACACATATGCACATGCTATTGAGTAAAAATCCTATTCACATCTAACTGTAATTGTGTAACTCTTTCTTATCACAAAAGACTTAAAAGTCGTATTTTCATTAAAAGGAAGAAAAAACTGACCCTACCCTCCCTCCTTAACTGTTCTCCATTCTAGCAGTAATACTTCCATTCCTTAAATGCCATTGGGAGTCAATAGATAGGCTTTCACGAACTGCTTTCTAAATGCCTGCTTTAAACAGCATGGCATTTTACATATTCCCATTCAGTCCTTCCTCAGAGTCAACAGTGGACTCAAAATGCAACTATATCTCCAGGTCTGTTACCACTGTTATATAATGTAGTCTGTTCATGAACTACAAATTCTATGTCATGCATGTATTAAGTGTTCAGTGAAAGTTCTATGCCATTCTACCTCTTATCCTTAAAGCTAACTGAAGATTGTGCATGCATGCTAAGTCGCTTCAGTCATTCCAACTCTGTGCAATCCTATGGACTGTATCCTACCAGGTTCCTCTGTCCATGGACTTCTCCAGGCAAGAATTCTGGAGTGTGGTGCCATGCCCTCCTGCAGGGGATCTTCCTGACCCAGGGATCGAACCCACATCTCTTATGTCTCCTGCATTGGCAGGCAGGTTCTTAACCACTAGTGTAGCTTACCTCCTATGCTATTTATTCCACTGAAACACCATTTGAATGGTAAGCCTCTTCATTTTCTGCATGACTTTAACCTTATTCATAGTTTCTGGTATATAACACTATTACTTTCCTTCCTTTTATGGTTCATTCAGTAGACATTTGTGCAGTACCTTTTATGAACAGTATCACAACGAGAGACGATGTAGTGCCATGGATAACAGAGCCGGCTGCTTAAGAGAAGATTCAGGATCAGCCTCGGCCAAGTCACTTCTGTGCCATTCCTCAGTTTCCTCATCTGTAGATTGGGGATAATTATAGTATCTATCTCATAATGTTGTTGCAAGGAATAAATGGGGCAGACCTGTTACGTGCTTAAAACAATGGCAAGCATCTGTTAAGTGATAACTATTTCGATGTATCCAGGAGCTAGTACAGCAGTTCTTAGTCAGCGGTCCATGAACTGCTAGGGTCCACAGATGGACTTAGAGTGTCCCAGAACTCCTTGAAATCATGTGTAAAATTTAAGACTACTTTGTCTGGAGGGAAAGTTTATAGTTTTCATCAGTTCTCAAAGGAGTGTGTGTAGACAAAAAGGTTACAAACCACTGAACTAGAGCTGCAGGGACATGAGACAAACTTTCCTCTCACAGATGAGCTGGACATTTCGTGACAATAAATATGATAGCAGTTACATAGAAATGGTCCAGTGTGCAATGCGACACATAGAGGAGCCACCTGGGGGAGTGATGCAACCAACAAAGCTTCCTAGATTGGGGAGCATGTCAAAGAAGTCCTGGTATGAAGAGATAGCCAGGTGACAAGGGGGAGTAAGAGTGTTCCAGGGACAGTGAGAGCGCAAAGGGTGGGCCAAGAAGAAATTATACCACAAGTAAGGAAATTAGGAGGCTAATGCATCAGTCACAAAGTGAAGCCCTTTGTGGCTCAACGAAGGCAGTGGTCTCAGGTAGAGGATAGCAGGTAAGCCAGGGTCCTTTCTTACACATCGGGGGCTCATGAGTCTCCCACTTAATTATTGCAGATATGTACTGAGATAAATTTTCAAGCATATACCTAAAGTATATTATTTCTACCAACCATAACTATCAGATGATGTTACTGATTTTCACGTCAGAATTAAAAATCTACTGAGGAAAAAAAAAAGTGCAAATTTGAAAGCTGACTTATTTATGAAAAGGCATTTCCAATTCCATTTTAATTTGTTTCTGAAATCCAGCTGGAATGACCTAAGTATTCCTTGCATGCACAACATTTCAACATCAAGGGTATCTATGATCATTTCAGTGGTGGTAACTAGCTTTACATAGTCTGCAGCTAAACATAATCGATTCTGTAGCTTCCTAATGATCTGCCCTGAGGAGTTATTATTCCTGATGGCAATTAATCAAAATTAAAACAGACTGCATAGAATGAAGCAAATTCAAACCTCCAGCCTCAGTTAGGAACACCTGCGTATTTAGATTAATCATGGGTCCTGCTTGAATGTGACAGGTATATCAATATTATAGAGAAAAGAGAAGGGTAACATTTTCCAGTAGAGTTCCACGTGTAATTCCAAGGAGCAAAAATTCTAAACCTGAGTCTATGTCAAACAAAACCAAAATCCATAGTTATCCAAGGAGGGAGAGGGGGAGGGGTAGAAGGAACTGGGAGACTGAAATTGACACTTACACACTATTGATACTATGCATAAAATAGGTAACTAATGAGAACACTCTGTATAGCACAGATCTCTCTACTTAATGCAATGGTGACGTGAACGGGAAGGAAGTTCAAAAGGGAGGGATTATATGCATATGTATGGATGATTAATTTTGCTGTACGGTAAAAACTGACACAATGTTAATGTGACAGTACTTCAATAAAAAAATAATTTTAGAGAAATGGAGACATAAAGACTTTCCCAGAGAATCAAAAGCTGTTGGAGTTCATTGCCACTAGACTTGTCTTATAAGAAATGATAAAAGGAATTCTTTAAGCTTAAATGAAAGGATACTAATTAGTCACATAAAAAGATATAGAAATATAAGATATACTGGTTCAGTTCAGTTCAGTCGCTCAGTCGTGTCTGACTCTTTGTGACCCTATGAATCATAAAGGTAAATATATAGTCAAATTCAGAATACTCTAATACAGTGACATAGTGTTGTGTTAACTCCAGTATAAAGGACAAAGGTATTACGAATAACTATAGCTACAATAATTTGTTAATGGATATACAATATAATAAGACATAAACTGTGACATCATAAACAGGAAATGAGAGAAAATAAAAGAGTAGAATTTTTGTGATCAAAGTTATCAGATTGAAATAGACTATTATAGCTATCAGATGTTTTGTGTAAATTTCATAGTAATCACAAAGCAAAAATTTACAGTAGACACACAAAGATAAAGAGAAATTAATAAAAGCAAACCATTATGGAAAAATCTGGAGAAGGAAAAGGCAACCCACTCCAGAATTCTTGCCCAAAGCATCCTGTGGACAGAGAAGCCTGGTGGGCTGCTGTCTGTAGGGCTGCACAGAGTCAGACACAACTGAAGCAACTTAGCATGCATGCATGCATTGGAGAAGGACATGGCAACCCACTCCAGTATTCTTGCCTGGAGAATCCCAGGGACAGAGAAGCCTGGCGGGCTGCCGTCTGTGGGGTCGCACAGAGTCGGACACGACTGAAGTGACTTAGCAGCAGCAGCAGAATGGAAAAATCATCAATTCACAAAGCAAATCTGCAAGCAAGAAAGAAAGGAACAAAGGAACTAGAGAACAGTTAAAAAACAATTAACAAGATAGCATTAGTAAGTGCTTGGGCCTTCCCCGGTGACTCTGTGGTAAAGCACCTGACTGCAATGCAGGAGATGTGGCTTTGATCCCTGGGTCAGGCTGATCCCCTGGAGAAAGGAAATGGCAATCTACTCCAGTATGCCTGCCTGGGAAATCCATGGACAGAGAAGCCTGACAGGGTACAGTCCCTGAGATCGCAAAAGAAGAATCAGCTATGACTGAGCGGCTCAACAACCACCACCACACTAGTAAGTCCTCACCTATTGATGATTACTTTAAATGTGAATGGACTAAACTCTCCATACAAAAGATACAGAGTAGCTGAATGGAGAAAACAAGAAGACTCAACTGTCTACCGCCTACAAGAGACTCACTTCAGCTTTAAGGACACACGTATGTTTAAAGTAAAGGGATGGAAAAAGACATTCTATGCTAATGGCATCCTAAAGAGAAAAGGGTAGCTATGTTTGCCTCAGACAAGATAGACTTGATGTCAAAAACTTACAAAAAGCAAAGAAAGTCATTATATTATGATAAAGGAATCAATTCATCAAAAATATATAACAACTGAAATATATATGCACCGAACATTAGAGTACCTAAATAGATAAAACAAATATTAAACAATCTGAAGAGAAAAATAAACAAAAGAGTAATATTGGGGGAATTCAGTATCCCATTTTCAATGCTGAATAATCGTCCAAGCAGAAAATCAATATGAAACATTAGAGTTGAACCATACNGTACCTAAATAGATAAAACAAATATTAAACAATCTGAAGAGAAAAATAAACAAAAGAGTAATATTGGGGGAATTCAGTATCCCATTTTCAATGCTGAATAATCGTCCAAGCAGAAAATCAATATGAAACATTAGAGTTGAACCATACTTAAACCCAGGCCTTCCCAGGTGGCACTAGTTGTAAAGAATCTGCCTGCCAATGCAGGAGACATAAGACATGTGGGTTTGATCCCTGGGTCTGGAAGATCCCCTGGAGAAGGAAATGGCAACCCATTCTAGTATTCTTACCTGGAGAATCCCATGGACAGAAGAGCCTGGCACCTGCCAGTCCGTGGGGTCGCAAGAGTCAGACACGACTGATGCAACTTAGCATACTTTACCCCAAAGGATCTAACAGACATTTATAGAACATGCTACGTAACAGCAGCAGAATACACATTCCTTTCAAGCACACAAGGAACACTGTCCAGGATAGATCATGTATTAGGCCACAAAACATGTCTCAGAAAACTTAAGAAGATTGAAATCATATGTAGTGCCTTTTTTTGACCACAATGATATGAAAACAGAAATCAGATTCAGAAGAAAAAATTGAAAATTCACACATATGCGGAAATTAAACAACAAACTCCTGAACAACTAATTGATCAAAGAAGAAATCAAAAGAAAAATAAAAAATACCTTGAAACAAACAAAAATGGAAATCAGTTCAGTTCAGTTTAGTCACTCAGTTGTGTCCGACTCTTTGGGACCCCATGAACCGCAGCAAGCCAGGCCTCCCTGTCTATCACCAACTCCCGGAGTTCACTCAAACTCACGTCCATTGAGTGGGTGATGCCATCCAGCCATCTCATCCTCTGTTGTCCCCTTCTTCTCCTGCCCCCAATCCCTCCCAGCATGAGAGTCTTTTCCAATGAGTCACCTCTTCGCATGAGGTGGCCAAAGTACTGGAGTTTCAGCTTTAGCATCATTTCTTCCAAAGAACACCCAGGACTGATCTCCTTTAGAATGGACTGGTTCAAAACTAATGAAATGCAGCAACACAGTTCAAAGAGGGATGTTTATAGCAAAATGCCTACATTAAGAAAAAAGAAAGATCTCAAATAAACAATCTAACATTACACCTCCAGGGACTAGAAAAAGAAGAACAAATGAACCCCAAAAGTTAGCAGAAGAAAGGAAATACAAAGATCAGAGCAAAAAAAAAAAAAGAAAGAAAGACCAGAAAAATAACAGAAAAGATCAATAAAACTGAGAGTTGGTTTTTTAAAAAGGATTAAAAAAAAAAAAACCTGACAAACTGTTATCTAGACTAACTATAAAAAACAGAAGACTTACATAAAATAAAAAATGAAAGAGGAGACATTAAAGCTGATACTACAGAAATACAAACGATCATAAGAGATAACTATGAATAACTGTATGCCAATAAATTGGACACCTAGAAGAAATGGGTTAATTTCTAGAAATGTACATTTTTTTTGCCCTGAACTAAATGGGAAAGTAGGTAGGAATTTACCAATTGTGAAGTGAAAGTCATTCAGTTGTGTCCGACTCTTTGTGACCCCATGGAGTATACAGTCCATGGAATTCTTCCGGGCCAGAATACTGGAGTGGGTAGCTGTTCCCTTCTCCAGGGGATCTTCCCAACCCAGGAATCGAACCCAGGTCTCCAGCATTGCAGGTGGATTCTTTACCAGCTGAGCCACAAGGGAAGTGACACGCACGCTAAGCCGCTTCAGTGGTGTCCAACTTTTTGCGACCCCAAGAACCCTAGCCGCCAGGTTTCTCTGTCCATGGGATTCTCCAGGCAAGAACACTGGAGTGGGTTGCCATGTCCTTCCCCAATTTACCTATTAGTTGTTCCTAAATTTAAAACCAAAATATGCTTTTGTGTTTTTCTCAAACTTTCAATTTTTTCTTTTTTTTNTGTAGGTCTTCATAGAACAGTTCAACTTCAGCTTCTTCAGCATTACTGGTTGGGGCATAGACTTGGATTACTGTGATATTGAATGGTTTGCCTTGGAAATGAACAGAGATCATTCTGTCGTTTTTGAGATTGCATCCAAGTACTGCATTTCAGACTCTTCTGTTGACTATGATGGCTACTCCATTTCTTCTGAGGGATTCCTGCCCACAGTAGTAGACATAATGGTCATCTGAGTTAAATTCACCCATTCCAGTCCATTTTAGTTCGCTGATTCCTAGAATGTCGACGTTCACTCTTGCCATCTCCTGTTTGACCACTTCCAATTTGCCTTGACTCATAGACCTGACATTCCAGGTTCCTATGCACTATTGCTCTTTACAGCATTGGACCTTGCTTCTATCACCAGTCACATCCACAGCTGGGTATTGTTTTTGCTTTGGCTCCACCCCTTCATTCTTTCTGGAGTTATTTCTCCACGGTTATAGTCCCAGTGCTGTACAATATACTCTTATAGCTTATTATATGCATGATAGTTTGTACCTTTTAATATACTACCCCTATATTGCCCCCCTCTTTTCTTTCCTCACTGGTAACCACTAGTTTGTTCTCTATATCCAAGCATGTGCTTCACTAATTTGTAGTATTTTTTAGATTCCACATATAAATGATTAGTTCAGTTCAGTCACTCAGTTGTGTCCTACTCTTTGCAACCCCATGGACTGCAGCATGCCAGGCCTCCCAGTCCATCACCAACTCCTGGAGTTTACTCGAACTCATGTCCATTGAGTTGGTGATGCCATCTCATCCTCTGTTGTCCCCTTCTCCTCCTGCCTTCAATCTTTCCCAGCATCAGGGCCTTTACTAATAAGTCAGTTCTTTGCATCAGGTGGCCAAAGTATTGGGAGTTTCAGCTTCAGCATCAGTCCTTCCAATGAATATTCAGGACTGATTTCCTTTAGGATGGACTAGTTGGATCTCCTTGAAGTCCAAGGGACTCTCAAGAGTCTTCAACACCACAGTTCAAAAGCATCAATATAAGTGATAACATACAGTATTTGTCTTCCTCTGACTCTTTGTGACCCCATGGACTGTGCTCCACCAAGCTCTTCTGTTCCAGAATTCTCCAGGCAAGAATACTGAAGTCGGTTGCCATTTTCTACTCTAGATCTTTCCAACCCAGGGATTGAGCCTGGATTTTCTGCACTGGCAGGTATATTCTGTACCACTGCATCCCCTGGGAAGCCCCCCTACACTGCCCTAGCTCTCAGCAAATATTCTCTGGGAGAAAATCTCTATTTGACAATCCTGTATATTCTAATTTGTCCATGCTAATCAACATGAATATAAAAAGTTTTGTTTTTCACCTTTACTATGACAGCTTATGAACAGACTCAGCAGATGCTCCCAGGCAAGAAAATGACCAGCGTTTTAGCCTTTTCTCTCTCTAAAATTTACTTTTGCTAATTTTATATTCTTAACTTCTATAATCTTTTTTTAATAGTTGTGATTGCTTTCTACTACTACCACATCATACTCAGAAGCAGACATGTTCATGCCTTTAATGACTTCTTTCATCTTAATGTGGCTTTAAAAAATGAAGAACAATAAAATCATTAGTCCAGGCAAAAAAAAAATTTTTCCTGGTAGAGTGTAATTTTTATTTGAAATGCAGCTGAAAGGAGAATAGGGTTTACTTAAAGTAAATCCACTTTATAGCAAATTTAGATGAGGCATATCAATTCCAAAAATAACATGGAACAGATTTCTAGTATTCACTCATACACATTTTCCCTCTTTCCTGGAGCAGAGAGGACAGCCATTATTTCTAAGCCTTCAGGTAGGGCCATGTGCCCAGTTATGTCCAATGGACTATGAGCATAAATGATGTGTGTCCCTTTCAAGAAAAGGTGCTTAAAGATGAGTAAGAATTCTCTACATTCTCCCTTTCATGGAGACCAAAAAGGTCACATGTTTAAGATATGGAGCCACTCAGTCTCATCCCCTAAGACACTGCTGGGCAAAGAAGCCACTTTGGAGAGTTGCTGGGCTCATGGTGGACTTTGCATCAGTAGGAAAGAACTATGTGTTGAGTCACTGAGTTTTCAAAACACATCTACATCTGTGCTGTGCTTAGTCACTCAATTGTGTCCAACTCTTTGTGACCTCATGGACTGTAGGCTCCTTTGTCCACAGGGATTTTCCAGGCAAGTATACTGAAGTGGGTTGCCATGCCCTCCTCCAGGGGATCTTCCCAACCCAGGAATCAAACCCAGGTCTCCCATATTACAGGCAGATTCTTTACTGTCTGAGCATAGTACATCCTGTAAAGGCAAATAAAATAAGGAATACCTAACCTAAAGATGCGGCATTTTCTCAGATTTTTTAGAAAAAAACCTTTTTTCAGAAATGTTTTTCAGATCTTTAAATCTTTTTAAAAATGTTTTTTAGAAAAATCTTTCAAATTATAATACTCTAGAAACTGCTGTTTGGAATACTAGGTATTATAGACAATGATTATAATAAAATTATTTTTCAAGGAAGGTTAGTGAAGAATATCCTTTAGTTACATGGTGTGGTTTCCTTTGGAGCTTTTTTTTTCTTTCGTTCATTCTTTCTTTTTCATTTTACCCTTGAGGCATAAACATGAAAGGGAAGGTTATATCTATTCTGAGCTAAACTACATCATACCTTAAACTTGAAGTAATTCTAGTGATGCTATTGTGCATATTAACATCAGGGACTTTCCAGTCTCAGGAAATTAAAGCTGTATGTTTAAAGGGAGCAGCAAAATTTAACCTTTAGTTCTTTATTTTTTTCATCCAGTCATACCATACCCTCCAGCCAAGAGCATTGCATTGAAGTCTTCCCTTCTCAAAGTGACCTCTTTTCCCCTTTCCTCAGCCCCTCCTGCCTATGTTTAAACATATTTGAACCTATGAGAAAAGCTATTATAAAGAACTATACTATTTTTGTCTAATAGTAGTTCAGTGCAACAGCTTCTTGGGTAATCTGTGTAATTAAAAAAAAAATCTAATGTTTTTTTATTAGAAAAACACATATTATAACCTCAAGGGATGAACTTTGCTGTTATTTATCAGTTGGTTGTGGGGAGGGGGGTTTATCAGACAGGAAGTTTAAATATCTTTCCATTTTCCATCAGAACATCTTCTTGGTTGGCTACTTATCTAACCTATCCTGAATGCCATCCTTGAGTAAAGTTAAGGATGAGGCAAGACTGTTGGTAACTGTCTGTGATGGTTAATTTTATGTGTTAACTTGACTAGGCCATGAGGTACTCAGATATTTGGTCAAATATTGTTCTGAGTGTTTCTGTGAAGGAATTTTTGTGAAGGTTTCCATGAGGGTTTTCCTTAACGTGAGTGGGCCTCAACCAATCAGCCAGAGACCTGAATAGAACAGAAAGGCTGACTTTCTCCCAAGTAAACAAGAATTCCCCTTGCCTGACTGCCTGCACAGAGGGACACTGGCTTTTTTTCCTGCCTTAAAACTCCAACTGAAACATCAACTTCTCCTGAGGTCTTAGGTCTCCTGGCCTTTGGATTAAAACCACACCAGGCTTTTAAATCTTGGGAGTTGCCAGCCATATAGACTATGTATATGGTGTGTGTGCACTCAGTCTCGTCCAGCTCTTTGCGATCCTTTGGACTATAGCCCACCAGGATCCTCTGTCCATGGAACTCTCTACGGCAAGAATGCTGGAGTGGGTTGCCATTTCCTACTCCAGGAGATCTTCCCGACCCAGGGATCAAACCCACATTACCTGTGTCTCCTGCACTGCAGGCAGACTCTTTACTCATTGAGCCACCTGGGAAGCTATGTATATATGACTATAGATAAGTATTACACATGTGTAATGTGTGTATACACGTTAGTTCTATACATGTGTTTACATGTTTCTCTGAAGAACCCTGACTAGTACACATTCTGTGGCTTTAGAACCACATCTTGTTTGTGACCACTACACTTTTTCATAATCTAGAGAGGTGATACTCATCCCACCTCCAGCAATCAACTGAAAGAAATTTACAAGCAGAAGCAATGACTAAGAAGCCAAGATAAGCTAAAGAATCAAATAATTGAAGGCTTAGTATGGTTGGTCTGTTTACTGATCCTAAGTAAACACACGTTGAAGCAACATTAGAAAATGAAAAGTAAGACCAGGAAGAAGGAAAAAGAAAAATGGAGAGAAATGAGCTAGCCAGGAAAAGCCACAGACAGCAGGAGCGACAGACGTTAACAGATAAATAGCAGTGCTGGTGGCAGCAGGTCTCCTGAGAGGGGAAAGGATTTCAGGAAAGTTCGGAAGATGGCAAGGGAGTACAACTTGCAATGAGAAAAGATTAGCTATCTGGGTAATTCAAGCCCAGCTAACCCCTATATTCACCATGGGCACTAATGGACATATGGATTGTACTCATAAGGAAGGTCTGGAGTCATTAAAGAGAGATAATCTTCATGAGTAGATTTGTATTTTAGCATCTGTCACATGGTATTGTAGTTAAGACTACTCTGTCCTTTCTTACTGTATAACAAGTCACCCCAACATAGTGATTTAAAACAACGATGTATTGTTCTCACAGATCTGTGCGTTGTCAATCTAGTGATTCTTCTGCCAGACTCATCTGGGATCACTCATGGGCTGTAGTCATCTGACAACCCTGCTGTGGTCCCAGATAGCCTCAGTCACATGCCTGGGACATTAGCACTGGCAGGGCATCACTTTCTCCCCATAAGTCAGACTAGCTTCTTCACAACACAATGCTCTTTATTATTTTTTGCATATGTATTAATTTTTTTAAATTGGAGTATAATTGCTTTACCATGTTGTGTAAATTTCTGCTATACAACAGCATATGCATACATATATCCCCTCCTTCTACAGCCTGCCTCCCACGCCTCCTCCCACCCATCTAGGTCATCACAGAGCTGAGCTCCCTGTGCTATACAGCAGGTTTCCACTAGCTATCTATTTTACACACGTTAGTGTATGTATCAACGCTGCTCTCTCAATTCCTCCCATCCTCTCCTTTCCCTGCTATGTCCAGAAGTCCGTTCTCTATGTCTGGACCTCTGTTCCCACAGTGGTCTTTAGATTTCAAATGGCCAAACCTCAGGATGCAGACACTCATCAAACGTTCTGCTTGGCTCATGTCTGCTAATGCCCCATTAGTCAAAGCAAGTCATGTGACCCAATCTAGAGTTGATGGGGCAGGATCCACAAAGGGCATAAATAGGACAAGGTTGATATATTATAAGAATCTACCACGTCTGCCATGATTTTCAGACTTTGAATTACATTCCCATCCCTGAGTACATTCCCATTCCTCAGTACTTGCCTGACAACTTTAGTTCATAATTAACATCTTGGTAGTACTCCCTTTAGACAACATTTTGGGTGTCCTAGTGAAATATAACCTGGGCACACATGGTGGAAATATAGTACTGTATTATGAATTTTGTGCCTATTTCTCCTTCATATTGTAGTTTGAGTATTACATTGACTTTAAAAATACGCTAAAACATAGTAGGTTATACTATCTAAGAATTTTCTCACGGGATAAAGTTACACTATTATTGTTGCTTTTTAGTCACTAAATCGTGTCCAACTCTTATGACCCCATGGACTGTGGCCCGCCAAGCTCCTCTGTCCATGGAATTTCCCAGGCAAGAATACTGGAGTGGGTTGCCATTTTCTTCTCCAGGGCATCAAACCAGCATCTCCTGCACTGGCAGTCCAGTTCTTTACCACTAAGCCACACCTGGGAAGCCCAAAAGTTATATTACAAAACAGTTTTTCCAATAAAGCAGTGTCTGGGGTCTGATATCTGTGAAATGAATGAGTTAAGTTTGAGTATTTATGGACTAGGCTTCAATTACTTACAAATTCTTCTAGCTCAGAGTTCAGTTCAGTCGCTCAGTCCTGTCCGACTCTTTGTGACCTCATGGACAGCAGAGCCAGGCCTCCCTGTCCATCACCAACTCCCAAAGCTTACTCAAACTCATGTCCATCGAGTTGGTGATGCCATCCAAACATCTCATCCTCTGTCGGCCCCTTCTCCTCCCACCCACAATCTTTCCCAGCATCAGGGTCTTTTCCAATAAGTTGGTTCTTCACATCAGGTGGCCAAAGTATTGGAGTTTCAGCTTCACCATCAGTCCTTCCAATGAATATTAAGGACTGATTTCCTTTAGCATTGAGAGGTTGGATCTCCTTGTAGTCCAAGGGACTCTCAAGAGTGTTCTCCAGCACCACAGTTCAAAAGCATCAATTCTTCGGCGCTCAGAGTAAGTGTCACTAAATTATTAGTTTAAAACTGTGATCATTAATTTTGATCTCTGTTTTCTGAGAATGCCGCACAGGAAGCACGGGGTAGGGGGTAGGGAGTGAGGGGTCACTTATACATAAGAAAGCAGAGGAAAATCATAAAACTTTCACACCTTACTCTACCAGACTCATCATCTCTCCAGACCTCCAAACTGCCTCAACCGTGCTCCCTGGCAGGGCCAGTTTGCTTAGATTACCATTCAGCTTGTGCACTTATTACACAATGTACAACATTCAGGACAGATGGTGCAGCTCCTGAGCTCAGCAGCTGGTGGGGACGCTCTGCACACAGTAGGAGCACCATAAACACTGATTGATTGAGTTCATTGCCTCGGTTGACTCGAAGCCATCTTGCCCCCGGGCAATATCCTTACATCTCTCCAAGCCCACACCCTGGCCCGAGAGGCGGTGAGCTGGGAGCAGATGGCGAGTCGCGGGTGCCAGGTGTGCAGCACGCTCGGCGCGGTCTGGGGCACCAGGTTCTTTGGTCCCTGCTCCTCCCCACCCCTCCCACTCCCACGAGTCGCCGTCGGCGCCACACGTGATGTCGGGCCAAGGGGGACTCGGGGAGGGCTGGGAACACGGAGCTCCGGCGCCTGGCGGAGCCCGCGGTGCTGCGCCCGCCCCCTTTCCCCTCTGAACCTTGTCACCTGGCAGCCCGCGCGGCTTCCGCGCCTCCCCATCTTCACTCTCTGCCATCGAGCGCCTTGCTCCCTCCCCCGCCCTCTTCCTCTCTTTCCCTTATCTTGACATTTCGCCTCGCTTCCCTCTGCCCACTCCCCGGCGGGTTTCCCTCGCAGGCAGGCGCGCCTGCTCCAGCCTGCCCGGCCCCGCACCACNACCCTATTAACCGCTGATCGTTTAAACTGCTACCGAAAGAAGGTAGTGGAGGATGCTACCAGTTCAGGAGAGGAGGAAGCGGGGAGAAAGAAGTCCGACCATCCCCACGTTCTCCCACGTCTCCTCGTGGGCGCAGGGAGGCTCAGCGCTGCCACCTGGCGGCCGCCTCTCCCTGGACTGGGAGTCGGCTGATGGACGCGTAAACCCGGGTTCGCGGTGGGTGTGACTTGCTTCGGCTTAGCGAAATGGAGCAGAAGCTCGTGTTCCTGCTTCAAATCTACGTGGCCTGGTGCAAACACTCATTTCCTGCTTGTTCTCATGAGAAAATTGAAAGGAGAGGAAAAATGAGTTGGCGCTGGTATGAAATGCATACAGAAACCTACCAGGTGCCAGCCACTGGTTAGGAGGGTAGAGAAAATGGCAAAAATGTAATTAGAAATGCAGGGTTCTTATCTCTTAATTTTTCCTAAGAGCAAACATAATAATAAACATGGACTTCATTTTACCTTAGATCCTATTTTAGTATTTTGCAAAGAAGGATTACTTCCATACATTGTTTTTCCATACAGCCCCCACCCCTCCGGGGAAGTCCAGTTCCAATGCAATTTCATCAGCCCCCCCAAAATGAAGTGCAAGTTACATTTGTCTACTTGACTGAGAAGTAAATCAGCTTCTGATGGAAGGTTATTTTCCATAAAGTGTGGAACCGAAAAGCCTGGGGCCTTTCAGTTGGCAAAGGCCAATGACATCAAATTTCTCAGGCTTCTTCCCTGTCTGCTAAAGTAACAAAGACAGGATTTTTCCCCCTCTTTATTTTCTTTGAACTGAATAGTTGTCAGGTCAGACCAGCTCTTACAGTCACAGTTTCTATAACCAAGACAAGGAAAAATCTTGCAAATCAGTGTGAATCCGAGATT
This sequence comes from Neotragus pygmaeus, assembly GCA_006410875.1. Classification (NCBI taxonomy): domain Eukaryota; kingdom Metazoa; phylum Chordata; class Mammalia; order Artiodactyla; family Bovidae; genus Neotragus; species Neotragus pygmaeus. The sequence continues at coordinate 1,345,491 of SJYV01056329.1, forward strand.
TGTTAAACTAATTTCCCCTCGGGTTTTTTTTTCCCCCCTCCCTCTATGCTATAGGAATATATTAAGCAGTGGGACAGAATGCTATTTCCATCTATACCTCATACCATTTTATGGATGTAGGATTTTTATGTTGTGCAGGTGTGTGAGAGCAGAAGAAATGAATTAGCAAATATTACATCTCAAATCAAGTTCCATTATTTAATGGAAAATAAATAAAATAAGAGGAAATATTTACCTTAATTCAAAATTTGGAATGTCTATCATCTTTGCTAATAAAGAAATTTCATCTATTATTTTGAAACAGGATTTTTTTTTTTTTTGAAAAATTATCTTGGCTTACTGTTAATATGGCTTGGAGAGTAGCATTAAGAATCACTTCATGTACTACAAAGCCAGCAGAGGGAACACTGAGTACTGATTTAGTAGGGGCCACCAAATATCTGGTATTTCAGAAAAAAATGTTAGTAATGGAAAAATTGGTTACAAAGCATGTGAAGTTAGGTAATGAGAACACAGAAATCTTTTCTCACTATTTGCTATTGAGACCTCATACATTTCAGTGTGCACATATCCAGTTGGTGAGAAAGATGTCTTTAATAAAAGGCCACTTTTCACGTGTTTTTTTACATTTTAAGAGGGCTACTAACACATAAGAACAAATCTACTTCAGAAGTCTAAGCATTCATATATACTATAATAATATTTTATGTCAATGGAAATTACAAATACCATATTTCTTCAATTCTAAGAGGAACTTTCTTCTTTTCAGATGTCTTACAACCATGCGGATGTCAGTTTCACTGGCAGTTGTTCTCCCTTAATAGCATGTGACCATGGTATGTCTGAAAGACATCAGTTAGATTTGTTGAAATATAGAAAATATACCTAACAATAGAAATAGGCCAGTGGGCTATTTTTTAATACACACATAAAAAAAATCTGCGTGCTTTAAACATAAAATCACTCTGACTGCTTTAACTTCCACTTTTCTCAGATCTCATTCAGTGGTAGACTCGAAAATGGCTTTGGAAATATAATTAATGATACTGATTATATTATTCACTCTGACTGAAACATCACAAATTTAGTTACACCCTCAGATTATTAGTTGCTACAAATCTCAAAATAAACATAGTATTTATTCTTTTTTTATTCTGGTAAAATTATGGATTTTAAAAATAAATAATAGTCCTCTTATAGTAATTTTTATGTCAGATTGAGAACATGTAGGGCTATGTTATAATAGGAATACCAGAAAAAATGATGACACACCCAGCTTTGTTAGATGCAAAAGAGGTGCCTGTGGGATTTTTGTTTTCAAGATTTGTTTCCCCTTCTAAAAGAAAAATATATATAACTTGGGTAGCTACTGGTCAAAAATTATTTGCTTCTACCCACAAAAACATTCTTGTGTGTTGTTGATCCTTAGAGATCCAGTCAGATGTTGCCAAAGGGTGTTCTTTCCAGTAAAATTCTACATCTGACAACCTGGGCCTCTCCCCAGCCTACATACTCTAAAAGTTTGACAAGATAAATAGAAATCTGCTGCCCAGCACTAGTTTGATCAGAACTAAAAGCTGACTTAATTATGTTAGGTTAGCCCTACCTAACCACTTATCACTGGCTTATAGAAAAACAGTTTTATGATTTTAAGGAAGACCAATCTTTATTATAATTTTAATTTTCATACCTTAGAACAAGAGATGTCTGTGGCCAAATTAATATGTATTTTGACTACGTGGGAACTTTTTTTTTTGCCACATTCTTCACAATACTCTTCATGAGGCTTCTTTTCAAATCATCAGGATGACTGAATTGCCAGTGTGGTCCTTGGACGGTTCACTTCCATGATCTGTGATGATTTTTTCACATCAGTGACCTCCCTCGATTTTAGTCTCTTGAACAATAGGCTGCTTTTACTAGAGGGAATGTCTCTGGAATCTGAATTATCATGAAGGATAATACAGTATTCACTGAGGGCTTACTATACATCAAGCTCACTGAACTCTCACACAACACTATATAAAGTTGTTCCTAGTGTTCCCATATCACTGATGAGGAAAACTGAGACTTGGTCACATCCCCAGGGTCACAAGACTAGTAAGAAGGACTAGCAGCCAGGTCTAATATAAATTCAGAAGATCCATTCTTTTTGGCTACTAGGTATCACTGCCTTCTACAGTGTCTCTTTGCTTTGGCCTTTTAATTCCATTTGATTGAAGAAACGAACATATAGGAGAAAATAAAAAGGAAAGGAGGAGGAAGGTTTGGGGAAGAGAGGATGAAGCGTGAAGCTATCTTTAATTTTGAAAGTGTGGAAAACTAATACTTAAAAAGTAAAACTGATTCCCATCCTTTACTCACCATTATCATCTTATACAAAACTATGGAAAATTCTATTAACTATGGAACACTGCCTATTGTGTTCCAGTGGAAAGCTCCTCTGTTTGGGCAACCCAGGATTTATAACTGTGTGAGCTGTACTGTGTGCTCAGTCGTGTCCAGCTCTTTGCAACCCTGTGCATTGTAACCCATGAGGCTCCTCTGTCCATGGGATTTTTCCAGGCAAGAATACTGGAGTGGATTGCCATTTTCTGCTCCAAGGGGATCTTCCTGGCCCAGGGATGGAACCCAGTCTCCCTTGTCTCCTAGGTTATCAGGCAAATTCTTTACCACACTGTGCCACTAGGGAAGCCCATCCAGGATTCAAAGGGGAGTTTAAATCATTCAATAACTGTCGTTAACCCCTGTTTGGTTAAGAGAGCAAGTAATTACTGCCTCCCAAAATCCTCTTTTCTGCCTTCCGCAAACAGCACCAAAATAGCTCTGAAGGGATTAGCACAATACATCAACATCTATGCTGTACCTGGAATTGTTAAAATAATAGTGATGACAAGTGTCTAGGTACCACTTTCTTAATGGTTTTCAATGTCTATTGATTTATTTTCATAGCTTTCCCTCCCTCTTTTACATCCTTGGCTTTACGAAGGAGCCGAGGAACAGATTTTGCAATAAAGGCTGATTCTCTATTCCAATACTGAAAAGAACTAATAAAAATAATCACTTGGCTTTTAAGCAGAAAGCTTCCATTTACAGTATTTCACCCTTCCCCCCCTTCTAAGCCCCTTGTTATCTAACATAATGGTTAGAATACATTTCCGTCTCTCCCCTTAATAATTTCATGCATTAACATCCTCTTCACACACCACACACACACACACACACACGCAGGCACGCACAGCAAAAGGAAAAAAGAGGCAGCAGAAATCTCAGCTGTACTTCTAGCCCTTTTAAAAAGTTTGCTCTGTAAATTGGAATGAGGTCAGATTTGGAGCTTCTCATTGCACGCGGAGATTATTATTGCATCGGGTTCCAAGCCAATGGGAAGCCCGGGGGAGGGGCTTGGCACGAGGAAGCGTTGGTTACAGCGGCTGATTGGCCGCGGCCAAGACTGGGAAAGGATAAAGAGGCGCGAGGCGGAATTGGGGTCCGCTCTAAGCTGCAGCAAGGGAAACCGTGTGTGAGAGGAAGAGGCCTGTTTCGCTCCGGGTCTCTAGTTCTTGCACGCTCTTTAAGAGTCTGCACTGGAGGAACTCTGCCATTACCAGCTCCCTTCTTGCAGGAGGGAGGGGGAAACATACATTTATTCATGCCAGTCTGTTGCATGAAGGCTTTCTGGCGTCCTACCTTGCAACAAAATAATTGCACAAACTCCTTAGTGCCGATTCCGCCCACAGAGAGTCCTGGAGCCAGAGCCTTTTCTGCTTTGCATTGTAAGAGAGGGACTAACTGATAGAGACTATGTCGCTTTCCTGAGCTTCTGAGAGCGCTAGCGAACTGGAATCAACTGCTTCAGGGGGGGAAAAAAAAAAAAAAAAAGACTTGCCTGGGAAGCGGCGAGAAACTTGCATTGGAAGCTTCAGCAACCAGCATTCGAGAAACTCCTCTCCACTTTAGCACCGTCTCCAGGACGCAGAGCCGAGAGAGACAGCTCAAACTGCGGCGCGGTGAGAGAGAAGAGCGAGAGAGAGGGAGATTCTCCAGCCTGGGAACTATAACTCCTCTGCAGGAGGCGGAGTGCTCCCGCCCCGCATCTTTTTGGAGACTTTTCTCTCTTCGCCCACCTCCGCCCCGACCAGGAGTTGAGCCGCCCGCTCGACCGCCGCGCACGTCCCCCAGCTCGGCGTGCGCTTGGTCCCGGGAGCCAGGAGGGCCCGGCGATCGCGCCGCGGCTGCCGCGAGGGTGTGAGCGCGCGTGGGCGCCCGCCGAGCCGGGGCCATGGTGCAGCAAACCAACAACGCCGAGAACACGGAAGCGCTGCTCGCCGGCGAGAGCTCGGACTCGGGCGCCGGCCTCGAGCTGGGCATCGCCTCCTCCCCCACGCCCGGCTCCACCGCCTCCACGGGCGGCAAGGCCGACGACCCGAGCTGGTGCAAGACGCCGAGTGGGCACATCAAGCGGCCCATGAACGCCTTTATGGTGTGGTCGCAGATCGAGCGGCGCAAGATCATGGAGCAGTCACCCGACATGCACAACGCCGAGATCTCCAAGCGGTTGGGCAAACGCTGGAAGCTGCTCAAAGACAGCGACAAGATCCCTTTCATTCGGGAGGCGGAGCGGCTGCGCCTCAAGCACATGGCTGACTACCCCGACTACAAGTACCGGCCCAGGAAGAAGGTGAAGTCCGGCAACGCCAACTCGGGCTCCGCGGCCGCCGCCGCCTCCAAGCCCGGGGAGAAGGGCGACAAGGTCGGTGGCAGCGGCCACGGGGGCGGAGGCGGCGGGGGCAGCCACGCAGGGGGAGGAGGCGGCGGCGGCGCGAGCGGCGGCGGCGCCAACTCCAAACCCGCTCAGAAAAAGAGCTGCGGCTCCAAAGTGGCGGGCGGCGGGGTCGGCAAGCCCCACGCCAAGCTCATCCTGGCGGGCGGCGGCGGGAAGGCGGCGGCGGCGGCGGCCGCCTCCTCCTCCTCCTCCTCGTCGTCCTCGTTCGCCGCCGAGCAGGCGGGGGCCGCCGCCCTGTTGCCCCTGGGCGCCGCCGCCGCGGCCGCCGACCACCACTCGCTGTACAAGGCGCGGACTCCCAGCGCCTCGGCCTCGGCCTCCGCGGCGGCCTCGGCCTCGGCCGGCCTGGCGGCCCCGGGCAAACACCTGGCGGAGAAGAAGGTGAAGCGCGTCTACCTGTTCGGCGGCCTGGGCGCGTCGTCCTCGCCCGTCGGCGGCGTGGGCGCGGGCGCCGACCCCAGCGACCCCCTGGGCCTGTACGAGGAAGGGGGCGCCGGTTGCTCGCCCGACGGGCCGAGCCTGAGCGGCCGCAGCAGCGCCGCCTCGTCGCCGG